>JAMKCH010024567.1:0-20441 GCA_023653785.1 Ophioderma brevispina
ATTTAATTACTGGTAATTATTTTGGTATTACAAGTACCTATTTAGGAAACCGTGTGAAAGGGCGAGGGGGGTGGGACATGATCTGCTCGATTTTGGGCATTGGGGATTCCCAAACGGTAATTGGGGGAACTGCTCCGTGCATTTACTATTGCAGAGCATCTTGGCCCATGACATCATTTCTAAACTTTTGTTTAAAAAATCAATTTTGTTGACCCATGTAGTAAAAAATATTGACTAGGAAAATTCGTCTGGGTTAGAGGATTAACCCCGCTGCAAAAATTATAAATTGGGCAAAAGGTCATTTTGAGTTTAAAGTGGCATTTCGTGATCCCCACCTGCGCCCCCGCCCGGACCTTTCCAACCTTATACTCAAAAAGTGAGATTTTTAATAAAAAATCATCCGACCGTTAGCCGTAATATCATGTGTACCTAATAATTACATGCAAATTCGGACGTATCTATAAAGGCTTGCATATAGTGTCCATGCGTTTGCTGCTCTGATGATCCCTTTACGTCACTACGCAATGAATGTCAGAATCGCTAACGTGACCCAAGCTGCAAAGCGTCAAGCCAATAAATCGACCTCCCTGCCGCTCAGGCGCCGCTTTGCCCAAAACGGCAAATCGCATTGAGTTCAAGTTGACTTGAATTCAACTCTGGAGCGGTGCCCCTCATGACGTAGTGCAAGCGATGCGCCGCTTGCTATTAAAAACGCTCAATCTTCAGCGGTGGCTTCGTACACCAAGCTGCTAATAGAAAGAAATATGCAATTTTGTGTTCCGCCAACAGTGGCCTAGGACCGTGGGAACAAGCAATGAATAAATATATGTGCTGGAATGCACACTTAAAGGGACATAAGTCATGAAAAATGACACAATGAAAAGGACCCTTACTGAAATCACTTCCACGAGTTTTGAAAACAATTTGGTATATTTACATTCTGTAAAAAATTAAAAACCGGAAGATTTCCAGGGGGAGGTGACATTTTGTGGCAATTTCTTTTCTTGAACAAGGGTGTTGATATACTAGCCAGCCTTGAAAAGCATGTTGTCATCAGCTCACATACCATTGCATCGTATATTGCTACTCCCTGCTAATCCAGCTTCCACTGCCAATCAATATTTCTACAAGCCTAAAGTGAATGCCTTAATCCCGTTCTGAATGCCTTGCTTTTTTGGGTTTCCAGAAATTGCCACAAACTGCCCCTCCCCCTCGAATCCTTCCTTTTTTTACAGAATGTAAGCATCTAAATCGTTTGCACTCGTGGACGTGATTTCAGTACGGGTCCTTTTCATTATGTCATTTTTTCATGTTTGTTTGCACTATAAAAAATTGAACAGGAAGGAATTTTTGAGAATACAAATTTCTCCTCACATTGCACTGGATCGATTGAAGCCACCTACCGAGAAACGTTTCTAAGGTTTAGTTGGGCAAACAGCACGAAAGAAAACCCGCACATCTGGTTTTGAACTGGCCTGCTCTCCTACCCATCCCTATAGGAAACCATGCCGCCGAAATTACTAAATCACTTATTACATAGAGACGGCTTAATCACTTCAGTTGTGATCTAATACTTTGTAAGCATTTCCAAAATATTAAAAAAACCTGGGTTCCGAAAAAATTTACGGGCGCTTCTCCTCTGGAACTGTCTAATATCTCTTTAACAGTCTCACCATGATCCTATATAACGGCTTAAAGGTAATGCGATAATCACCTCTCAACTCCGCATGGAGAGCTACAAGCCATTAATTCACTCAGCACATGTGGATCTTGCCCAAATCATGCTTCGCAGCATACCAGTTGAATTATCTCATCAGGCAGCTATACACTATTTTCTACTTACTTCCCTCGCCAACTCCAAATTGTTTCTTTGTAATTAACAATGGGTTAATTTCAACTGGGAGGGAGAAAGTGCTGTACGGGTTGTTTATTATATTGGCCCTAAAAACCTGTGTAAGCATTTTTTAATATCTCATTTCATCAGGTGGTTGATTTTAATTTTAGCTAATGTACCATTCTTACATCATAGTGTAATACTTGTTGGTGACTTTATGTTAATTACTAATGACCCCACTTTCAACCTGGTTTCTGGAGTTTACACAGACGGGGATGCAAGACTCTCAAAGCTCTCACAGAACGCTTGACGTCTTTGAATAGTCGCAAACTTGTGACTTTTTTAACCCGCAGTATTCTGAAGTGAGTTTGATAGTACACAAACGATCACTTTTCTCCAATCCAGTACCTCATCTGTGGGTTAAGCCCATTGTGGAATTTCTGTAGTGATCATGCAGGTATATCCTTTAAAAAACTTAAACTTGCAAGCCCAAAGCAACACTTCCTCCTTGCTCATTCTACTTCTACTGCATTCCAAGGCTGACATTGAATGTCTTCACATAGAGCTCAATTCTACCAACTGGCATGAACTTATTAGTGATTAAAACATCAATGATGCTTGGCATGCTTTCAAAGATAGGTGTCTTGAATGTGTCAACAAGTTTATTCCAAGTAGGAGATCTAGAAGACACTTCAAAAAGCCTTGGATTACAGATGAAATTATAGAACTTGCCAAGAGAAAACAAAAGCTTTACAGGGCCAGCCGCAAGGCTCCCAATAATGTCGATAAATGGACTAATTACAGGAAATGTAGGAATCGCTTAAAACACTCATCAAAAAAGAATATCACTCATTGATATCGCAGCTGACAATTCAAACCATGGCAAGAAGTTTTGGTCCTTTGTCCGTGCTTCAAAAGCAAAACCTACGTCATTTAAAATCAACGATTCTGTTATTCCTGACCCTGCTGCCATCGCTAATTCATTCAATGATTTTTTTTTCCTTCCAATTTCACAACTTCTGATGATGGGGAGTGTTTAGACACTTGGTGTAATGGTAATCATGATTCTTCTCCTTTGATGTGTTTTTCCACCAGCACTAGTGAGGTTTTTAAATTGATTAAATCCTTGAAAGAGGGGAATGCACCCATTCCTGATTGCATTACCAGTACAATGTTAAAGCATACTGCCGCTCCTGTTGCTTTGCCACTTGCCTCGTTGTTTAACATTTCTGTCAAAGAAGGTGCAATTCCAGACGACTAGAAAAAGGGCCAATGTTGTGCCCATACACAAATCACGTGATGTTTGTAGCATTAAAAATTATAGACCGATATCTTTGTGCTCAGTTGTAGGTAAGCTGCTCGAGCGTGTTGTTACCAGAAACATTGTTGATTACATGTTTTCTCGTGGGCTTATATCTCCTCAACAACATGGTTTCATATCCGGTCGCTCATGTACAACTCTCTTGGCAAAAGTTTACCACCACTGGGCTCAAATCCTTGATTAACGTTTCCCTCCTGATGTTGATGTCATTTTTTCTGGACTAGAGCAAGGCTTTTGATAAAGTTAGTCATCCTATTCTTCTGTCTAAACTTCACCAATATGGTATCTGTGGGCCACTTTGGCATTAGCCTTGTTCAAGGCGCTCTACCAACTTCATTCACTGGTTCACACGTCTAATACAAATAATGTCACAGATCATATTAGGCAGAAATCATGCGAGGAGTGGAGCATATTCCCCCTTCCCTAAAACTAAAGAAGTAGCAATACCATGGCAAAAAATAATTTTATCAAGCACCTTATTTAATGGCTCTAATTCCACCTGGCCTATGTTCTATGCTTGCAGCCTTTTAATAGCAAGTTCAATAAATTCCACTCAGGCAGAGCGCCTTGTTCTATCTGTAAGTTTTTTTTCTGCATTTGCAAAAAAATTATATGAGTTTTATACAGGGAAGAGTAAAATCACAAAGCAATTAGAACAAGGCTGTCGCCCTGAGTAGATATAGCCACTGCATCTGACCACAATAGGTATTTGTGGTTTTCATACCCAGACTAGCAGGCTCCTAGATCCAGTGTGCACAACAGACCACCAAGGAGTATAAATATTTTTTTTCATTGAACCTTTCTCTAGACAGGGTACTGAGGGTAGCCCCTTCAATGCTAAAGCACTGATTTCAAACCTGCAAACACAATGTCAATGGTCAAAATAATTTAGAACGTCAATAAAAAAATAGCAAGTTTGTCGGCTCTTAGCAGACAGCCTTGAACAAGGCTACTTTGGCATTGGATTTCATCCTTCGTTTAAGACCGGTTTCAGTGCGTGTATTTTCGTGGGGCCTCTTCAGGGTGGGTTGCTATTAAATCTGGGGTTCCTCAGGGCTCTGTGGTCGGTCCTCTTTTGTTTAACTTATTTGTATTAGATCTGCCAAATTATGTTCAATCACCTCTCCCGCAGTATGCTGATGACACCCTTCTCGACAGGCCACTTCTTTCAGTCAATGATGTCAACATCATTCAAAGTGATCTTAATAATATTGTTCAGTGGTGTCAATCCAACAAAATGTCACGCAACCCTGACAAGTGTAAAGTCATGAGGTTATCCAGAAGAACTTGCGTTGGGCGCTTGGATCCCACTCATAAAATTCTCAATTCACCTCTGGGTGTTGTTCACAGTCACAAGTACTTAGGTCTCATTATCACCTCTAATTTAAAATGAGGTGATCATTAAGAATGTCACTTCCCGTGCCTCTAGGTTCCTTGGTTTTATTCGGCGACTGGTTCGCTGCAATGATCCATATATTCTAGTCAGACTTTATACAACACTTTGTCGTCCAATTCTTGAATACGGTATTCCTTCTTAGTTACCATACCAAACTGGCCACATAAATTCTTTGGAAAAAATTCAAAAACGGCTGGCCCGTAGTTGCATTCCAGCATCCAGGGGTGAAGTTCAGTATTGTGAGCGTCTTCAGCAGCTAGACCTCATATCACTGAGAGAGAGATTTACATACCTGACAATTGCCTTTGTTAGTAAATGTCTGCATGGCAAGTATGATATTGATCCGTTTCAATTTATCTCTGTCAACTCTCGCCATGCAGATACTCTTAAATTCACTCATACCTTTGCCCGTACTGATACTTTCAAAAATACTGTTTTTATTCGTTTTCCTGCTTTCTTTGATCAATTCCCTGCCGATCTTCGTAATCAACTCTTGTTCAATCTACCCAGGTTTTTATCTTCGGTTTAAAGTGCATTTTTAAAAATCTTAGCTGGTTTAAGTGATTTTTAATGGGTGTGCATTTGTGTGCGTATTAGTCAGTTACTCAGTTTGAGTCAGCTTTGTGTGTACGTGGATCTATACGTTTGGCATATCTTGTATGAGATGTGTGTTTCGAGTGTGAGTGGATGGGTGGGTGTGGATGAGGCTTGTGCTTTATGGGGGAGTGAGTTGATTGTGTTGCCTTTGTGTGTGGCCTGTGAGTAAGATACGTTGATCCAGTACATCTCTTCCCACTACATTCCTAGCCCTTGTTGTTGTCTGGGTGCACTTTTAGGTTGGCCACTTTGAAAGTTATTTTTGTTAATCACTGTTTGGTCCATCCCTGCCAGGGTGTACTCTGTCCTTTTTTTGTTATTGCAGTCATGGGAAGGGATGTGTATGACCATCCTTCTTTGGTTAGATGTTTTTCTTCAATTTGATAGTGCAATGTTTTTTATTGAAGTGCTCAACCATCCTCCTTCATGTGGATGTTTTACATTTGATTGTGCAATATAGTGTTGTAATAATATTGTAATAATTTTGGTTTGTTTTTATATATATGTTTATGTTTGTTTTAATCTGGCAAATAAAATGAAATGAAAACTCTAAAATAAAGTCAGTGCCTAAGTGGGAATTTGTCCCACGACCTTTCGATTACAAGGCGATCGTCTACAGTATTAAAGAATGAATTTCTACAGTTGATTCTTAAATTGGACCATTATTTTGAGTTTGCGGGCCAATTTTTGGAAAATTTAAGAAGTGGTGACGTCACAGCACTGGTTGAAGTATTATTTCTGGTCTAGGGGATCCACTCAGATATATATATATATATATGAGCTACGCATCCGCTTTAATAAATCGCATTTTTGCCATCGGACGTCGTTTTGGGAATAAGGGGTAATAAATTTTGCACTGTTTTGCCTTTAATTGTGCGTGTTTTTGGAACAACGCTCATCGCCATTTAGGCCTAGAGTAATGTTTATGGACCTTAATTTAACATTCCCGAATTTGTTATGTATTTGACCCCGGAGCGTTCGGGGATATCCTGGAATATCCACCTCATAATGATTTTTATATCCTACACCACAACACCTTGTGACTTTTTATATGTCGTCCCTTTACGTAAGGTTTGTCTCGCCTCTCAAAGGCAAAGTCAAGAGGCCTTTGACCACATGGGGTATGCTGTCTGGCATTGTGGGTGCTGATTGAGCCATTTAGGCAAAATGTACTTTCATCGCCGATGCACAGGTATCCAAAAAAGAAAAGGTGTAAATATTTACCTAGGAAACTTAGGGCACACCGAAACGGTGTATATTTGGATCGTCGAGGAGTGCACCTCAACGATGTAAAAGAGTAAAACTTTCGTGGTAAAACTAAGCTCGCAAGTTCCAAAATCACTCTCCACTGACGGGGATTATGAACATTGAATAGACAGGCATATAGCTGTTAATGGCTCTTTGCAACCTATCTAGTTTCTTCAAACAAACCGCCAGGGTAGGATCCTTTCCTTCAATCACATCAATAAAAATAAGCAAAAAGAAAAATTGTTTCTTTCATAACCCTCCCCAATGGTCCTTTTTAGGACCACCCTATCTTCCAAATATTTCACTCCATTTGCTTTATATACTGCCAAATATCGGTACCACAATATTTTCTATTATAGTAGATTCAACCCATCGTGTCACCAGAGGAAGTTTTAGAAGACACGTCGATTCGTTGGGAGAGAGGCAGAAAAAGAAACATATGGTGGCCCGATTCACCTATTTCATGAACGACTAAGATTATCTGGCTTTTGCATGTCGACATCATTTTTTCATTGAGAGTGCAAGGATCTTTTGTGTTTCTTAAGTATTAAACGGGCGCCCAAAAGTCAGTAACATTCAACTCCCCTATTACACGAAATTACACTGAAGCAAATACGATGAGTCAGAATGTTGGTGAGAGTTTTCCTATAGCTATAAATTACCCTTACGACGACGTTGACATGAAAGCTCTTTCATTAAGCGCAGAATTGATTTATTCCTGTTCTCTGGCTAAATCCGTATTAAATGTTTCAACAGATTTAGCGTGTATTTTTATTTTCCACCACCCACTGCACATGCCCCTGTCAAAAACCTGTCAAAATCTCTGCAATTCGTCACAATTAATATAGTTTTGATTTCATCTTCAGACATAACACTAAATTTTTCTTGCACCGATCAAAACGCTCCAGTCATCCTATCACAGTTAACTCTATACAATAAAATAACTGACCCATCCAGCATTAGTCGTACTTCATGATTATTTCACAAACCTCGGAAAAAAATCTTGTCTCCAAAATCCAACACCTAGCTACCACTCTCTTCCATGCTCATCTCACAACAATTACAGTCGCTGAAATGCAAAAGCTACGCCACCTACTTAAACTTGACGCATAACCAACCCACCCCCTCAGCCGCGCGCACGTGGTTTGTAAGCCTCATTTCTAAAACGGGGATCCGTCCTGCTCATTTCAGAAAATCCCCCGGTAATGGGTAATTTAGCCGGCTGACTTTTGTTTCAGTTTGTAGACTTATGGACCCCTCTTTTTTCAACATGCATGCGGGGACAATTGAATATTAATTATTAAGAACAATATACAGATGTTTAATCTGAAAAAAGAAGGAATTTTATTATTGGAATAAAGCCAATGTTTTGGAAAAAATAAAGAATTTGATGACGTCACGGAGTCACGACGCGACGGACGACGGCATTGAATTGGGTCTATTTTTTTGCTTCGGGGGACCATTCAGTAAAAGACGTCGTATCCCGACAATTGGAAAAAACAACCGATTAATCGTCATCGTACGCGGTTTTTGAATCAGTAGGGAAAAGGTAAATTTGTACTGTTTAGACATAATACACGGTGTCTTTTGGAAAAAAAATAATAGCACTTTGAGCAGAGGGTTCGGGGATATCCTGGAATATCCACCTCATACTGATGTTTATATCCTACACCACAACACCTTGTGACTTTTTATATGTCGTCCCTTTACGTAAGGTTTGTCTCGCTCTCAAAGGCAAGTCAAGAGGCCTTGCCCACATGGGGTTCGTCTGGCATTGTGGGTGCTGATTGGGCCATTTAGGCAAAATGGGTACTTTCATCCGCCGATCACAGGTATCCAAAAATAAAAGGTGTAAATATTTACCTATGAAACTTAGGGCACCCGACACGGTGTATATTTGGGATCGTCGATGAGTGCACCTCAACGATGTAAAAGAGTAAAACTTTCGTGGTAAAACAAGCCGCAAGTTCCAAAATCACTCTCCACTGACGGGGATTATGAACATGAATAGACATGCATATATCTTTTAATGGCTCTTTGCAACCTATCTAGTTTCTTCAAACAAACCGCCTGGTATGATCCTTTCCTTCAATCACATCAATAAAAATAGCAAAACAGAAAAATTTTGTTTCTTTCATACCCCTCCCCAATGGTCCTTTTTAGGACCACCCTATCTTCCAAATTTTCACTCCCTTTGCTTTATATACTGCCAAATACGGTTAACACCAAATATTTTCTTATTATAGTCGATTCAACCCACGTGGTCCCAGCGAAGTTTTGGACACCGTCGATTAGTTGGGAGAGGAGGCGAAAAAAAATATGTGGCCCGATTCACCTTTTCATGAACGCACTAAGAGAGTGTCTGCCTTTTCATGTCGACATCATTTTTTCATTTGAGAGTGCAAGGATCTTTTGTGTTTCTTAGTATTCAAAACACGATCGCTCAAAATCAGTAACATTCAACTCACCTTGAATACCACTGAAGCCCCACTGAAGCAAATACGATTAGTCAGAATGTTGTTGGAGAGTTACTATAGCTATAATACACTTACGTTGACATGAAAGCTTTCATTAAGCGCAGAATTTATTTTCTCTGCTATCGATTAAATTTTCAACAGAATTTTTTTTTTTTTAATTTTTAATTTCCACCCACTGCAATGCCCCTGTCCAAAAACCTTTCAAATCTCTGCAAATTCGTTGCAAATTATATATTTTATTTCACTTCAGATCATAACACTAAAAATTTTCTTGCACCGATCAAAACGCTCCAGTCATCCTATCACAGTTAACATCTAATACACTCAAAAATAACTGACCCATCCAGCATTATTCCGTACATTCAATGATTATTTCAACAAACCTCGGAAAAAAATCTTGTCTCCAAAATCCAACACCTAGCTACCACTCTCTTCCATGCTGCATCTCACTAACAATTTACGAGTCGATGAAATGCCCAAGCTACGCCACCCTACTAAACTTGAGCATAACCCCCGCAGCTCGCGCAAGTGGTTGTAATCCTGCTATTAACTAAAACAGGGATCCGTCTGCTCATTCAGTCCCAACGGTAGGTATTTATCCGGCTGACTTGTTTTCAGTTTGCAGACTTATGAACCCCTCTTTTTTCACATTCATGCGGGACAATTAATATGAAATAAAAGACAATATACAGATGTTGATCTTAAAAAGGAATTTTCTTATGGGAATAACAGCCAATTTTTGAAAAAATAAAGGATTTGATGACGTCCACTGCATTGATGGTCTATTATTTTTGCTTGGGGGACCCATTCAGGTCAAAATGACGTACGTAATCCCTATTGGAAAAAACAACCCGATTATCGTCATCGTACGTCGTTTTTGAATCAGTAGGAAATGTAAATTATTTGTACGTTTTCAGACATAATACCGTGTCTTTTGAAAAAAATATAGCACTTTGGGCATAGGGGTCATGTACAGACCTTGATTTAACATAGTCGGATTATATATATCGGTCGCCCGAAGAGCACCAACGATATCTGATTTTCCTGACAGCGTGACCTGGTACCTACCTGACCCAAACTATTCATCTCGTTACCGTGATAACTACAATACGCAACAGCAATCATTCTGTATCTCTGTTGGCACAGCGTAATCGATCAAATGTGAGACTATAACTGTGGTTTCTGTACAGGGAGGTAGACACGAAAATCTGTTGATTTGGGCATTGGGGAGTTCAAAACGGTAATGTGAAACTGCTACTCTTTACTATGGCAGTCTCGTCCCAGGGAGATTAAAAAATCATCTCTTAAACCTTTGTTCAAAAGATCTTAGTACTCTCCTTATAAAATTAAGAAAAAAATATAAGTGTCACATCAATCATGCTTCGGTTAAATTACCTGTGCATACTCCAACTCTCTACTCCCAGAACTCCCCTGCAAAAGTAATCTCTATCAAACATAATACCCTTGAACATACATGTAGGCGCCATGGCTACAGATCTATTCGCTCTGTAGCCATGCTCACCGATTACCCTCTACTATCAAAACAGCCCTATTATAATTATTATACACCCCAAAACCATTGCACTCCTGGGTAAAAGCCCGGTATAGTATAACATAGATCCGGGTATTGCTAACAAAACATATGACCATATAACAACCCTCATACACATCGTTAACAACTCTCTCACCACAGGAAGATCGTAAAGTTTAATTGATTATATTTTAAATACTTACAAATTAATGCCTGAGGTAAGAGGACCCAAAAGTATAGTTTTGATTATTTTAAATGTGTACTTAGAAGATAGGGCAAAAAGGTACCGCGGCTGCCGGATCGAGCTTTATAGTCAGCCGCGCTATCGCTTGAACTACGTCATAGGCGCACGCCTCCAATTGTTAATTCAAGTCTAATTAATGAGAATTTGCCGCTTGGCAATAGTCAGGAGCAGATGTCACTATCTTATCACTACTGCGATAATTTTTGCCAACTTTGATTTTTCACTTTCATGTGTTCAAGGACATCACAAGGGATCACTTTCAACTTGTCCGCCGGAAATTTCCAGTGGTCGTAATTTCGTCACCTGGTGCGCCTTTTTCAAAATGGCCGCCCAACATCATAGAAAATCGAATAAAACGATTGGCCTTAGCAACAATACCAATCAAATAGGTCTAGTTTCTGGATAATTTTGGTCAAGGACCCGCTAGAACTGAATTTTTAAAACCAAAAGTTCAGGAATGATAGAGGGCTTTTTTTTTCAAAAAAATGGCCTCCAAAATCATAGAAAATTCTTAAAAAGCCATATATTGTTTAACCAAAATGCCATCTAATAGGGTCGGGGTTCTGGATAAATTTGGATAACGTGAACTCTAGAAATGTTTAAAATACAAACGTGTTGTTCAGTAATGATTGATGGTGGTTTTGTTTCCAAAATGGCCACCGAATCATAGAAAATTATTAAAAGCATATGTTTGCGACAAACATTATCTACTAAGTTTGTTTTCTCGATGATTTTAGGCAAGTGATCTCTACAAATGTTTTTCATACAAAACGTGTCATTCACGAATATGTGAGGGCACGTTTGGTCTAAATTACAATGCCAAAATCACAAAAAAGGACCAAAACCACCCATAGGATAATTTTTTCAAGATCATTTAAGAATGTTAATTCTTTAAAGTGTTTAACGTATCACAAAGAAGAATGAGGGGAAAGGGAAAAAGTTATGTATGTAGAAAGATTGAGCAGTGAAAAGAGGGACCTCCTCGTTTCTTTCTTGTTATAGAGGTGGCTTTTCTTGAGTAAAATGGATGTCCAACCCTTAAATGTCATATACTAACACATACTAACACAGAGAGGCTAGAGCACACACTCTAAAGGCTGCTGCAATCTTTTTTATGTAATCCCTCTAGATCATCCCCCATGTTGGATGCCCGTTTTCATGGTTTTGACCAGAATAACCTCAATTGACCATAATATTTTACAAATGGGTAAATTTCCGCTCGCTTCTCGCGCATTTTGTTCTATTAAGATAACATTAGCTTCTAAGGGCGAAACTTTTAGCGCGTGCTAGTAATGAATCTTTGTAGCAAACCCTGTTTTCATTCAGAAATGTTCATCAACCCTCATCCCCCCAATGTCAAAAAGAAATTACGCCAATGCAGTGATTGGGGTCTTGCCATCTTTATAAACCCAAATTTTTTGTTTTCTCTTTTAAGTGGAGATCGTAAATGTGTATCCAGGTTTCATATAAAAATAGAAAATCGGCCAACTTCCACTCTCTCCTCCTTTTCTCTGGGTTAGACTGATGGGACATCTTGGCGTAAAGCTTCTTACAAAGCGTTATCTGTTGAGGACTTTATTTTTTCCTGCGATTGCTTTGATGTGGCCAAACAAGTGCAGCTATATGGTGTACCAGTAGGACTAGGTTGATGGCTATTGGTCCGGAAAGCGAGGGAGGAGCCCTTAATGGTTGATGGAAAGGAGGTGGAATTTGTCTATCAATTTCAACTTTCTTGAATCCTTGATTACTAAGGAGGATTGACTGTGGTGCCATGAGATCCAATCTATCCAAGATCTGGGCTGACAGAGGATTTACTAGAACTTCCAAAAACACGTCTCGGCACGCCCTGGCATTTCCAAGGCCACCATACGCATGTGAGCCACGGACCCTCACCAAAGCAGACCGTAACAAAATTGCAGCCTTTGGGATGTGTGTTGGAGCGTATACTTCTGCATCACTTTGTATCGAGAAAGGACAAACTCCCTCCAGTGTTCTTCAGGCGATTGTTGTGAACAAAAAACCGTTTTTGTTACAGAAGATTTGCATCCAGAATCTAAGATAATTTGGACATGTATCATGGGCGTGGTGGAAACAACTTGGGAAGGTGATTATGCGAATGGTTGAAGGCAAAGAACAGATTCAGGCAAGAGCTCGTGGTCGACCAAGTAAGGCGGTTATCAGGACACCTGTGGCTATTCCTATTGCTGAAGATCGTCATCTCTGCCATCGCATCTCTGAGGTCACGAAATCGTGTCGCATCATGACAGGGAGCGAACCAACCCCCAACCATTATTACTCGTCAATCTTCTTGCAACTATATTTTTACAAGGCTGCTAAAAATATCAGAGTAAATACCTCTGATATGTCCGCGGCAATGTCCTTCTTTTCCCCATAAACTAACTTCAAATCGGCATGCATTCTTTTGTCAGCATCGCCGAAGTTTTTGACACAAATTTTGACAAAAAAAATAAAAAAATTATTCTTTTAAATTTATCACATGACTTGGATAGGAATTGGACCAGTGCCCTGACTAGAAGTATTGATGCTAATGAGGTTTAGAGGCGAGTGGCAAAAGAAGTGGGAAAGTAAACGAGTATAGGCAGGAAAAGTAGATATGTGGTGTTTGGGGGAGAGTAGATGAGGGGAGTGCAAGGGTGTCGAGGAGGATTTCGGGGGAGAGAGAGGTATGAGCGAGGAGAGGGGGGTAGGAGTAAGAGGACAGAGGAATGGTAAATGGATGACATAACTGATGTTTTATCTATCTGGCCTTTTGGGAAAGTGACAGTCTAATACCTGCCGATCACAAAATCAAAGCTCATTTGCGAAAGACCTTTCCCGGTTCGTATATTTTACAGATTTCATTGATTGCCTTCCCCCCATATGATGCAAGCAATAAATCAGAAAGCCAAGAAGCTCCCAAGAGTTTTTTAGAAGATTTGTCATCCTATAAATTGGGGCAGTTGCTCTGGCTCTTTGTGAGTCAGTAAATTCTAACCCTGTTCTTTATAACATTCTCTACCATTTCCATACGAGAGTATCACGACCAGTTTTTTCCTCATTACATGGCATATGACGGGATCTAATTATGGAAAAAACTTCTGCAAACGGGGCCGGGGACTTGTTGCTTATTCTATGCAATTGCTCGAATGTTTCATTGTTATCCCCATAGAGAACACAAATGAGCACACAAACTTGTGACGTCTGAGTGCAGACATAACTTCATCAATTTTGTCTTGATACTTCATACCTGACATTAGTGAAAACTAAAATTCGTCACAATTATAATGCCTTATCAAATTAGCATTGTTTCGACAATTATATACCAAGACCGGCCCCTTTGGTACAAAATTTACCCCCAAAACTACAAAAGTGACTTTACCTCTCAACTTGATCTAATCCTGTGATGTTGTGTAAATTGTGCTATCTCCAGGGATGCTTTGCAGTATTTATTGGGATGTCCCATTCAAAAAAGTTTGACCCAACCTCCCTTAAAGGCCATTTTTTGGACTTTTGGAACATCTTTATCAGCAAAAGGTGTCACGTTCTTGTCAAAGTTTTCTCTAAATTGTTGCTACTGTTTCCAAATATCAGCAAAACGCGGACCTCTGTCATTTTTGTGGAATTTGGGATGTGTACATTAGTGTAAATTAGTGGTGCAATAGAAGAAAGATACCATTAATAATTTCCAACAAGGTTAATCATATACCCAAATTGTGCTATACTCCACAAATCTTGGGGGAAGGTGAATCATTAATTGTAAAACAGTATTGGTTTTTCTGATATAAAAACATCTTTAAATTCATTAGAGTAAAAATCTCAAAAACAAGTCCACATGATGTTCTTTTTAATATTTTTTTGATAATTGTCTAATTATTTTGTAGCCATCTTGGGAAAAGCGCTCCTCTAGTACATAACAGGTAGTCTGCTAGGATGAAATAGCACTACCCTAAATTGTAAGTCCTAAATAAATATTATAGGAAATCAGTAATCTAAAATTATCTAGAAAACTCCACTGGTATTAAATGGTATTTTGATTCAATACTAATGTTTTAGGACAGTTTTTATAAATTTCTATGATTTGGCGGCCATTTTGGAAACAAACCCACCATCAATTATTTTTCTGAACACACTGTTTTTGTTTGAAATCATTTCTAAGAATCACCTGGCCAAATTATCCAGAAACCCGACCCTATAAATGATATTTTGGTAAACATATGCTTTTAATGATTCTCTATTATTTTGGCGGCCATTTTGAAAAAAAAACCCCCTCTATCATTCCTGAACAACACTTTTTGGGGGTTTAAAACATTTCTAACGGTCACCTTGGCCAAAATAATGCAGAACCCTAACCCTATTAAAGATGGGTATTGTGGTAAACATACGCTTTTAATTCGATTTTCAATTAGTCCGATTCTATGATATTCATGGATAACACACTTGTTGATTAAAGTTACTATAAACTTCAAACAAAAAGTTTACATACCAAGTATTACCTGCATGTCTTTTTGGCCTCTTTTAACATGATTAATGGGCCAATATCTTGGTTTTTTGATATGTTATTTTATTCTATCCTACATCAACATCTGAAGTTGATTGATAAGCTCCCTCAAGGTACCAACGAAAGGCATGCTTCTATGCGACTGAAATTGACTAGGATCTATTACACCATCATCAGTGGCTATGCTCCCACCATGGCATATTCATACCAAGCTAAAGAAGAACAACTAGACCACTTCATCCAGTCCGTCCCACACTCTGACAAAGTGTGCCTCCTGGATGACTCCAATGCTCGTGTTGGGACAAATCATGCAGCATGGAATAAAGTCATTGGTCACCAAGGAGTAGGGAAGGAAAATTCAAATCATGGCACTCTTTTGCTAACCCTCTGTGCTGGGAAAGACCTTGTCACTAATAATCAATGTATCAGCAGAAAGCTAGCTTCAAAACAACTTGGAGGCATCCACATTGGCGCAAAATTGACTTCGTCATAATTAGACAACGTGACTGGCATGATGTCAAACTTACACGTGCTGCCAGGGCAACAACTTGTTTCTCTGACCATGCCCTCCTGAGAAGCAAAGTTTCTATCTCATTCAAAGTGCGGCACCAGCATCGACGTGTCAAGCAAACTAAGAAACTAGATGTTGCCAAACTTGCAACAATTGATGCACAATATGCTCTCAGAGGTAACATCGCCGCTACTCTCACTGATGTTGAAAACATTGATCATGACAGTGCAGCAAATCACTTAGAGGATCTCCCCGGCAAAGTTTTTCAGGCCTCGGCAGACTTGGTTGTTTTTTCTTAGAAGCGGCATAAGGACTGTTCGATGAGAATGATGCAGAGGTGAACTTTTTACTTGATGAACTCCACCTATATTATGTCAATTATGTAAATGACAAGGACTCACAAAGAGGGACCAAGGTGAAACAGAAGGCTCAAGCTGAGCTCCGTGAGATGAAGAACAAATGGGGGACTGAAATGATAGGAGAACTACAGTCAGCAGCTGATACAAAGAAAATACCACCGCCCTTCCTAAATCTAATCATGACTCCCTGGTTGCAGTCCTTGAAAGCATCATGGAGCATTGCAGAGAAAATGATGCAAAATAGTAGAGGAGCCACGACACAACCCTGTTTGGTGCCGTTTGTCACTGGGAACACCACAGCAATTACTAGGTTTCATTTGTGTGAGGTAATATCCAACAATTCTTCCTTAGTTGTAGGCGAGAGAAATATACTATGGGGAGATCGAGATGAACTGCATTTGCTAGGATTAACGTTGTCAGGAGGGGGTATTTTAGCAGCCAGTGATGGACCTATGTTGGTAAAAAAGTCATTGAATTTGTTAGAGATTTCGACTGGGTCTTTAATTTCAGAGCAATTAGAGTCGATAAAGTATGAGGGTGATTTGGGTTTTTATTTCTACCGAGAAGATTATTTAGGGTTTGTCATGTTTTTTTCATGTTGTTCCTGTGTGCATCAAGCCCTGCTGTGATATACGATTACGTTTAGCAATGCGCAAGAGTTAGAGCATTGCGATATTTTGTGCATTTTAGTTGATTATCATCACTGGGTTTGGAGCGGTATCTTCTAAATAAGTTATCGTTAGTGTTGATCTATTTAATTAGGCCCAATGTTATCCAGGATTTCCAAGGTGTTTTACGTTTAGATAATTTAGTGGTTTTAATAGGACTTGGCTATTAAATATTTGATAGTTTGTATTGAAAGGTATAAACGTCAGGATTAACTCATCGTACACACTCTACGTTCAGTGGCGTACCAAGGAAGTTGATCCAGAGGGGGCAAATTTCCAAGTCGTCCCCCAAGGGGTCACAATTCGTAAATCGTCCCGTATTTGCTCCTAATAGTATGAGTTTGATAAAATTCCGCGCGTAGCGCGCGAAAATTGCTGCTTTGACTTTAATTTTGTCCAAATTTGGGCTGAATTGGTTGATTCCCCGAAAAAGAGGGATAAATGCAACATTT
The DNA here is from genome assembly GCA_023653785.1 of Ophioderma brevispina. Classification (NCBI taxonomy): domain Eukaryota; kingdom Metazoa; phylum Echinodermata; class Ophiuroidea; order Amphilepidida; family Ophiodermatidae; genus Ophioderma; species Ophioderma brevispina. Next base: position 17,137 of record JAMKCH010024567.1, read on the forward strand.
TGGCCCCTATCGTCCCGCTTTCGAGTCAAGGGGAAATTTTATTTCAGCATTATCAACCATACTCATGCATTCAACCTTTCATTTTGAAATACCATGGGTTCAAGTTGGAAACGCCAGCCTTACAGCCCATTCATTTCAGAGGTGAGGCCCACTCCCCCTGTTTATGACTCTTTCAGTGGTGGGTAGTTTATCAACAAATAGATCCTAAATATTTTGAAACCTGCAGCCCATTGCACAGAGATTACATAAATTCAAACTTACAGGAACAGGTTTTAAAACAATACTAAGGGAATTAAGTATCAACTCCTATGGCACAGTTCAATCGCTTCATTCACAAGTGTAGTTAGAAAACACACCTTCCGGAGTTAGTGTATGTTATACTAGAATCACACAAGAGCAGTTCAGGTCAATTCATGTACAAGTCAACCGCTTATTGTAACTCATAGTGTTGCGTTATGGCATTGTACACATAATGTATCTCAAGACCATGGTCAGATCATCCAGTACAGTCAATGAACTGAGAAAGTTATCCCGGTGATGGGTGGGCGGCTGTCATCCAATCAAAGTTTTTTTTTGTTTTCTACTGGCTTAGTAATTGTCAAATCTTTCCTAGTAGGCATATACCATGTCCTAAATTCTTAAATAATTGGAACCAGAGGACTTTGTACTGCTACATGAGACAACTACCCATCTCTGCATGACGTGAAATTCTGCCATCACTTGCTTGTTGCCCTATGCTTGGGTAACTTGCAATGTTGTTGCTTTTATCCACTCCGACTTAATACCACTTCGAAAAAATGGATTCTCGTGTAAGCGAATTACTATTTTTGAAAGTACCCATAAGATATTGAAAGACGTGCGATTTTCAAAAGCGAGTGAGTCACGGGAGTGAGTCCTGTTTTCCTGTGTAAATAGATTTTCGCTGAGTCAAGTCATTTCCCTTACATTATTCACCGGTATTGTAATCAGTGGCGTAGCCAGATGGGGGGGGCGGCAGGGGGGAGGGGTGCAGCTGCCCCCCTTGTTGGGGAATCTTGCCCCCCCTCTTGCCCCCTGAAAAATTAGTTGATTTACATAGGCCAGATACTATACTAACAAATTTTACTATATGCTTGCCCCCCTGAAAATATGGTGTGCCCCCCCCCATTTGCCCCCTGAAAAAAAAGCTGGCTACGCCATGATTGTAATGCAAGGAGGATGGGGTAAAACATGCACCTTTTTTTCGCTTTCAACAAAGTGAACAGAATATACTGGATATGCTGTTTGTTCCTGATTCTCAGCCCAAATGGATGTGCAGCAAGCATCTTTTGCAGTAGCTGTAGGTGAATTTGCATGCGATTATGGACTGTTCCTTTAACTGTGGCGTTGCTTCTGGACTTATTGGAAAATGCAAAATTTTATGGAACAGGAGATTTAAGAAGAAGAATTCATTTTACATGTTAATACTAAACTTGTAAGTTTCTGCAGGCATAATATTTTGTGAAATAGTCACTGACAAGAAATTCTGACTGAATTGCGCGAAGGCCATTCGGCCGTGGGCGGTTTGATAGAAATTTTTTAAAGGAAGCCTTGATGCATTTCACTCCCTCTATTGTAAAACCGATCTTGCGTAAAATGTGTTTGAAATCAACATGAAATCGAATGAAGTCGACCTGAGAGGGGTTGGATTGGAAGTCAGATAAGGGTTAACACTTAAGTGGTAAAGGTGGGGGGGGGGGTCTATGGACCCCTGCGTGAGTTGTTTCATAATTGTCAATTGTTATCCCGCATCTGTTGCATGTGTGCGAAGAAATTGCGTCACGCGTTGTGGAGATATCGCGTAGGGTCCATATGGACCCCCCCCTCATTTTCCATAACAGGTGACCTTGGTGGGCTACTCATGTATGTGAACTAATATGTACTATCACAAATATAAATTATTTTCATTAATGTTTCTACTATTGCTATTTTGTAATTTGATCCGTAATCTATTTCCCTGTACAACATGATTGGCAAATATTTGGAAATGGAAATAATGGAAAAAAACCAGCTTAGTAAAAATAGTATTTTTTCAACACCCTGTTTTTGCTAAACATAATTTACTAATTATTCTTAACTTGAAACTACATAATTTATGTGGCGAAAAAGTCAAAAACAAAATGGCCTGTTTGGGGAAAATGGCCACTCATGAAAATCGATGTTTAATCCCTAATTTCAAGGTCGATAATCTTTTTCAATTGTTCTTTGTTATTATGTTTTTGAGTAGTCTTGACATGTGTTGAGTTGTATCCAAATGACTATGGGACATGTGTTTTTCGGTTAGGGTCCACATGGACACCCCGACCACCAAGGGCATGCGCAAAACTTTACACCACTTAAATGACGGTTTGCTCAATTAGCGAAGCATATCATGTTACAGTACATGATGTTAGACTGAAGTGAGTATGCCGAGCACAAGAAATATTTTGATGAATGATATTTTATGATATTTTTAGTGAATATTTGCTGATATTGAAACACTTCGAAATATATTCTGATTAAAGCTAAGGTACATGCAAGGGAAATGGTAAAACACTTGATTGGCGTGATTAATTAGGCGAGGGGACATTCTGAGGGAAAATTAAAAAAAAGTTTTCAGCAATTGGCCAATTTTAGTGAATTTTGCTTAAAACGGAGGTTACTGTACAAGTTTTGAAGAGAAATTTGAGGACATTTAAACTTAATATGTAAAACAATGCCGGGAGAGAGATGTTTAAACAATTCCTTACAATGGTTTTAAAATTTTGAACAAACCCTAGGAGACTAGCTGCCAAAACTTAAAGGTGCATTCCGTGATCCTGCCCATATATCCTCAAAGAAAGGTTATTTCCCAAATTGACGTAATTCGGAAATTCCGGCTGTTATGAGCCGAATTAGCGTCATCGCGCTGCCCCATAGGCCCACGGTGCTGTATTGCTGTTCGTTTACGACAGACAGAAAATACAAAATTAGAATTCTTCAAGATAGATCAAATTTTATGTAAGTTCTTCCAGCTCCAGCTAGAGGTAATGGGGGGGGGGGGGGTCGAAGCGTGGATCACAAATGGTCGTATTTTGCTTGAAGACAAAAAAAATGAAGAAAAAAAAGAAAAACAATTCCAAACGACCAGTTAAGGACGATAAAATCTAGAGCTTGGCGAAAATTTGCTCAAAAAATGGTGAATGTAATCTTAAGAAATATAGATTAAAACTCATCTGATCTGTTTTGATAACTATATAGTAATTATGAGGAATATTGCAAAATGTAAAAAAATAACCAAAATTCTAACTTTATTCAGGGGCGGATCT
>JAMKCH010024568.1:0-72550 GCA_023653785.1 Ophioderma brevispina
GACCTTAAGAACTGAATTATGCTCCAACTGGGGGTCTTGGGAACGGCTGGAGAGACGCGAAAAGGGGGTCTTAAGGGCCGCACATACCCGTACCTCTTTCCAATGTCAGTGCCCCCCCGGGATTCAAAATAACAACAAATAACGCCATATGATGTTAATAGAGACAATACTAACGTTGTTTGTAGCCATAAACATTAGGCCCTATAGAGTAGTTCTAAGAGTTTTTGGAATTTTGCGATTATGGGCCAATGTCACTTAAAGGGGTCAAATAGTGTCGCCCGTGTTTGAGAGAAAATAACTCATAGCCAATAGAAGACTCGGACCCAAGCGTCTATTTAGGCCTACTGTAAACATCCAAAATATATCACGAACAAATTTGAAGGCGGAACCTTTCTTTAAAATAAAAATCGATCATGTAACCAAAGGCACCCCTAAAACGCCTGTCGCCAAATGCAGAAACCAATCTTTGCACTTATTATGCGCCGAGATAATTCTACGTATGACCAAAACTTACATCCACATTTGAAGTACACACCAAGAGCGTGTCGCCATTTTAAAATCATTTGCGTTACCATACGTACACTGTAAAAATGGTGTCTTGACAAAAGACACTTAATGTGTCATCCATTTTGAGACATGTATCTATTTAGACACAAAGTCATGTCTTAATACAAGACATGTTCAAATGTCATGTCTCTTTGCAAGACACTAATTCACAAGTCATGTTTTTATGCAAGACACTTTGGTTTTGTAAGACGTGTCTTTTGTCATCAATTGGGAGACATGTATGGCTGGAAGACGTGTCTTCGTGTCTTAGATTATGTTTTTATTGGTTCTGTTTTCTTTTATTCCTATTGTTGAAGACATGTCTATTGCCAAGACATGTCTTACATATGACGCCAAGACACCTGCAGTGTATACACGTATGGTAAGAAGTTAAAACAACGTCGGTTTTCTTCCTGATTGAATTTTATCAATTCTTTAACTTGCAATGCAAGTGCATTTATGAGTTAAAGACTACAAAAAGATAACAATTATGTCAATTGCCTAAAAAAGCGAGAATTTACGATTTTGCTAGCGTCATTTACGTTACCATATGTTTACACTATAGACGGTCTGCTGATCATAAATTTTTATTGCATTTGAAGTGACTGTAATTGTAGATTCGTAACTAATAGGGACATAGGTTTACTCTCTGCAGTACGGCGTTTATTGTTTCATTCAACAGAACTTTATGCTTTATCATTTACGTTACTCGTCATTTACGTTACTATGGTTTTTTTGCCACTTATAGTAAATGCCATTTCCAGCCATGGATACCCCTCTTGGATGTATCGATTACTCTGATTACCATTATGTAAACTGATCTGATTGAGAGGGATATGCACAAACATTGCAGTACTATAGGTTAAAGTTAGCAATTATAGCAAGAGTATCAGAAGCCATCTTGGATGTTATAATGCAGGACTTTATTATCATATTTTTGAAAAAGAATTTCTTATGTTTTTAATTTCTTGACTGTCAGGATAGATACCAATTTACCAATCTGCAGTCAAGGTATAGATCAGACAACTTCTTGTATTGTATTGGCGGCCATATTGAATTGATTACGTGATTACAGAATCATATTTAATTGGTCACAATGAATGTTTTTTTTATAAAGAGATAAAGAGTCAGGCTAAAAATTACAACCTTTGAGTGAACAACAGATGATTTGTTTTGTGTTTTGGTGGCCATTTTGATTTTTTGCGTTTCTACAAAAATGCCCAAGGTTTCTCGTCTGGCACCCATTGAATTCAGAATCAGCATAAAAACTGGTCTATGAAAACATTATATATCTAATAAAACAATGTAATTATCACAGTTATCAATGAACCTGTAACTTGGACTATTGTTGTTGCTTGTGGCTTCTTCACGGTAGGGTTTTTTTTTTTCGTGTTGTTTCTTTGGATTTCTGTTGTCATTTTAAATATAGTAATATCTATAGACTGCATATATATATATAAATGAGACTAAATAATAACATAATATGTCTAAATGATGATGAAAATTTAACAGTTCTCAAAAGTGGACTTCTTCGTATGCATAAATACAACGAAAACACACGAGGCGTAACAGAGTAGCAGAGTTGTAAACGGAACCGTCGTTGTTGCATGTTTACCTATCTTAGACTTCCATTTTTATAGCTTCCTTATCTAATCTTTACATTTATGTAATGCATTATACTTACTTTTAATAACGAAAAAAATAACCAATTTTTGAAAAAAAATATACCTTATTCAATTCACGGTAACGTAAATGATGATATGTTCAGTGTTTGTTTGTTTGCTCGTATCCACAAGTCATTGGTAATGGCTTTGTGGTGGAGTCAGGATTTATTCAGCTAGTGTGCTGATCCGGGGCCGCGCGTATCCATGATACGGACGCTCCTAACATGGCCCGCTATTTGAGGCTGGGCGGATTGGGAACAGTCAGGGGTTTACACCCTACTCTTATTCGACACTGACTGCGATGTACATGTACAGTTGTGACTCTCTGTACACGGGACCGACGGCTTAACGTCCCCTCCGAAGGACGGGATGCTTACATGATCCATTTGCCCAATTCCAAGTGAACCATGGAGGAGAGCGGTATTCTGTATTTAATCAATAGCTGGTATACAGATCAAATCCAGAATTGATAGTACCCGAATAAATCCCAGCAAGTGCCACGACCCCACCGGGATTCGAGCCCGGGAATTTTGATGGTAAATTTGCGCCAGAGGCAAGCACCCTAACCGCTAGGCCACGCTCTCCCGTGAGATTTTATTTTCAGGTGAGGTTTTTGATTATTTGGTACAAATATATTTTGTATTGATTATAGTTAAAACTTTAACCTTAAATCAGTAATATACTTATTTTTAAAAAGAATGTTCTGTTTCAGTAGTTTCAGAGTAGTACTTGATCAATAAATGACGGATCAAAGTATCCCAACATTGGAAATGTTAATGGTTGTTATAATTTACAAGTGTCCATACTTTTTTCTGTTTTGCAATATCCATTTTCATTTGAAACATTGACATACACAATTATTTTAACATACTAATTAGGCTTTGTATTAAAAAGAATGGACCCTATGAGGCATATACGTTAGGCCTACATAATCGCCAAGTTGCCTATAACAGTACACTATAAATACAGCGAAATTTACAGGAGAATACTAGAATTTTTATGTCAAATTGACCAGGTCTATTATGACTTAATTTAAAAGTGAAGCTTTTATATATATTTTTTTTTCAAATTTTAAAGAATATTAACATTATTACACACTTTTATGAATTTTACTAAAATTTACAGGAAAATTCCTGGCATCAGTTCTGCCAACAAACTGATCCCATAAAAAATACAGGTTTCATTCAAATTCACTGTATTTAATTTTAGAGCAAACTGTAAAGTTTACAGTGTGATGTATAATAGTTTACAACTGTAAGTTTTACAGTATATTCATTCCGTAAAAAAATATGTTTGACATTTGTGGATAGGACTACAAAGTTAGGGTGCTCGTCAGTGCTTTTATTCTCTATACATTTCTGTTGTCTGTTGTCATTTTAAATATAGTAATATCTATAACTGCATATATATATAATATATATATATGATATATATAATATATATATATATATATTATGAGACCTAAATATCACATACTTTTCTAAATGATGATGAATTTAACATTTCTCAAAATTTGAATCTTTCGTATGCATAAATACAACGAAAACACACGAGGCGTACCGAGTAAGCAGAGTTGTAAACGGAACCTTCGTTGTTGCATGTTTGACCTATCTTAGGCTTTCCATTTTTTTAAGCTTCCTTATCTAATCTTCCATTTATGTATGCATTATACTACTTTGAATAAAAAACAAAACAAAAATTTGAAAAAAAAATATACCTATTCAATTCAAATGATGATATGTTCAGTGTGAGATTTCATTGTCAGGGAGGTTTTTTTGATCATTTTGTACAATTATTTTTTCTTGAATTCTGGTTTAAAACTTTTAAACCTTTAATCAGTAATAATAATAATAGAAGAATAGCCAATTTAATAGAGCGCAAACACCTAAGATTGTCCTCGATGCGCTAATAAGGAATCCCAAGCAAGAATAGTTATATTAAAACTAACTGCCATACTACAAACCTCAAAGCCATCACACAAGTGGCAGCAAGTCTGGCAGCAAATTTCCGACTTTTTTTTCGTTCCGTATTTTAAATGACGGAAAATTCTGTTAAAATACACATTATGCGATATATGAGACAAATTTCTTTAAAATTCTGTCAAATTCCGTTAAAATGAACGAATTCTGTAATTTACCTAAAAAGGTCTTGAATTCTTCTGTCAGAAATTTCCGTAAATTTACGGAAAATTTTTCTAACAGTGTAATTTCCAAGTGTCCATACTTTTTCTGTTTTGCAATATCCATTTTTTCAATTGAAACACTGACTGACATAATTATTTTAAACATACCAATAGGCTTGTATTAAAAGGGTGCGGTGTTCCGATCGCTTGGACCCCCCTATTTACCCGGAATATTATCGATTTTGATATCAGATAAAAGGCCGTATTTTTTCTCGTTGCATCCTCCTGAACTTTTTGAGCCCTCAAATCCTTTCCATTCATTCCCAAGATATCAACAAAAAACTGCCGGTTTAATGTTAACACTTTATTAGCACAGTATTGATGGGCTTTGCAACATGCATTATTGCGTCCTACCACCCTCAAAATCGCAATTTGTTTCCCCACGGTACTTGATGGAATGTATGTGCAAGTGCCAAGGCTCTCATGTCCACATTAGAAACACAATACACATAACTCGGAACAACCACCTTTAAAAAGAATGGGCCCTTGAGGCATATACTTTATCCCACATAACGCCGAAGGTGCCTATACCCGTACCCTAAATCCACATCAAATTTACACAGAATACTGTAAAAGAAGATGAAAATTACTTGTTATCGGGGAAATAAAGGAAAAACTAGAATTTTTTTATGTCAAAATTACCGGTCTATGATGACTACTAATTAAAGTTGAAGCTTTTATTCAAATTTTAAAGAATAGCACATTATTATACACTATTATGAATTGTTACTAATTTACAGGAAAATTCCGTGGCATCCGTTCTGCCAACAAACTTATCCCATAAAAATTACAGATTTTTTTTTTTTTTTTTTTTTTTTTTTTAACAGCAAACTGTAAAGTTTACAGTGTTGATTATAATAGTTTACAACTGTACGTTTTACAGTTCTTATTCCGTAAAAAAATTTTTGTGACATTTGTGGATAGGACAATTATGGGGTGCTCGGCAGTGCTTTTATTCTCTACACATTTACATCGCCTTGTAATAAAATCCTCACCAAATGTAATGTGTTTGAAGTATTTTAATAGAATTAATACTCTTTGTACAGGAATTTGTTGGCAGAATGTGACAGCAGAAGCTTAAGAAATAATGTAAAATGACGGTATTTTTTTACAGTGTATAGCAATATAACAAAATGATTTAAGACAATATAACCAATGATATCAACTTATCACTGTAAACCGTACCCAAACCCTGTAATATCAAAACGATACTCTAAACAATCCTAATTCCATTCATTAATTAATGCTTCTATCCATGTAGCTTTGTCCACGTCATATAGTTACCATTCCAAAAACGACAATTTTGATATATATGTTTATAGCTTCCCGTTTACACACCCTGCTCAACCTTTATCACAAATACAAAAGTTTACATGTCTTCCTGCCCAAGTATGCGATAGTGCAATGGATTAGCAATTGAGCGTACTACGCGTACCAACTGTGGTCAAAATGCATTATACATTTTCATTGGGGCGAAGTCGGGAAAACATTTATTAATATTTGGTGAGGGCCCTTTGTAAAGCTGAACACGGTAGCTGTAGAACGGAATATACACCAGGCCTTTCCAAGAATTTGCTAGAGAATCAAGGGTATATTACCATGTTTGAAACTGATCCCTTTTCGGCTGAATCAACTGCTAAAGGTGAGACGTTTCGGAGAAGGATCTCCAGAAAAGATCAAACCTGGCATACTTTAATTGCAATCACCGATATTACCCATAACAGCAAAAAGCATGGTCTACCCTCCGAACGCCTCCGATGGGATCCAACAAACCTCCCACAGCAGCCAAAAGTCACACCCAACCAAGTTGCCCACCACCTGTTTTTAAATGGCAAGTGCGGCCAGAAACCCAAGAATATCAACCCAGACCATAAGAGGTATAGTGTGACACTGGTTTCACTCGTCCCTTCAACATGGACAATTGGAATCCGGTATTGCAACTTCAACCAGAAAAGCAGTAGGCTTGACAACATCTCTAACTGAGCAACTAAATCTTGGCCCAGTAGCAAGGAATTGCTTTCTTGAGCTCTACCATTGCTGCCTTATATCCCACAGATTCCCAAAGATCGAAGGAAAACCCAGTGTTATGGCACTAACCTCCTAAAGCATGGGAAGATCCATCCCCTCCCAATAGCTACAGACCTATATCACTCCTTACCCATACCTACAAGCTCTTTGAACGTCTCCCGCTCACTCGTCCTCGCATCGCACATGTAATAGAGGAACACCTCATACAAGAACAGGCAAGTTTCCGGCCAGGCAAATCAACACCTAACCAAGTACTCAACCTACCTCACCATAGTTAATGGTTTCGAGAAGGGTATTGTAACCGGAAGCCTGTGTTCGTCGACGTCTCAGCAGCGTACGACCTGTTAATCAACAGAGCCTACTCCATAAGATCCGGAATTACCAAGGACATCCGCTTTGACTGAGCTTATCCGAGTTTTGCTGGCAACAGGATGTTCTTTGTTCAGCCAAGAGCAAGAAGAGCCGATGGCGTAGCTCCCAGAATAGGTCTACCACAATGAGTGTGGCTTGCACCTCTCTTTCCACCTATATACCAACACCAACCTAGTATGCAGAACCTGTCGTTTTATTTTATGCAGACGATCTTGGAAATTCGCTGCCTCAAGATGCCGACTTCACGTTGTTGAAGAGAGACTCTCCAAAGTCTTGGATGAACTCACTCCTTCATATAATGAGGAAACCACCTCCTGCAAATCCATCTAAGACACAGTTGTGTGCTTTCCATCTTTCCAACCGTAATCAACGTCAGCTTAAAGTTAAACGGGGCTGGAACTCCCCTGGAACACTGTGATACCGCCATGCCTACCTAGAGTTACCTTGGACCGCCTCTCTCTTATAAGACCCACATCGAGAGACGAAATTAAAGTATTTTTCACGCATAACATCTTGACCAAACTCACTGACACAAGATGGGGGGCTCGCCCACATACCCTAAGATCGACGGCACTTGCCCTGTGGTAATCATGTGCAGAGTATGCATTCCCTGTATGGGACCTATCAACCCATGTCCAAGAATCTTGATTCAGCGTTAATGCCTCCTGTCGGCTTATCACAGTATGCCTCCGTCCAACACATGGAAACTGTTACATCCTAGCGTAATTGCTCCACAGACATCCGTCTTACGTAGCAGCATCTATAGCGTAGCTGCCAAGTATCTAATTTGGGGAGGGGGGGGGGGGGGGGAAGCACCCTATGTCTTGACATATACCACCCCCGCTGTCAACCTGCCTTAATCCAGAGAGAGTGTTAATTAATTAAAGCAAAGTCCAACCTCTTGAAACAGTCTCTAAGGGGGAGGGTCAAGAGAGGTCGCCTTGGGGAAAGAAAAGACTTGCCATCCACCAAGTTACATCTATCGGTATTGACCTGGTGAGCATCTCCACCTGGAGCTGACTCCTCATGGCTGATGGCGATCCTCCACAGATGAAACCGAACTGGCCGATCTAAGGGTTTCCTAGAAGTGGGGTCTATCTGGAAGCAGATCAGGATACTACCTGTGGTTTGTGGAACAGCACCACGACAATGGCAAACACCTCTGGTCCTGCCCGCTGCTGGAGCAAAAATGCACAAATAAGGACCTTGCGGAATTCGTGAAGAAGCCAGACGTTGTACCCTCTCTGCTGGATCATATTGGAGAACCACCTGTTTGGACACTATAAGAAGAAGACTCCTCCTTTCTTTACAGCCCATATCCAATCTACATGTCCATAGTCCTTCCAAATCCACCCTAAAATAACTATATTGACAACATGTCATGATTTAAGAATATCAAATTGGACTGATTTTTTCTCATTTACAAAACATATTTTTTTATTATAACTGCTTAAATTGATAACTTTTTAAAAACAAAATATTTAAATTATATATTTAGTTAGCCAGAAAATAAACATTGTCAATTATGACAATAAATAGTACCTAGCTAGGCGGATCCCCGGGTTTCGCGTCACTGGGTTCGCGTTCACCACGCTGGCATGAATGACCCTCAGGTTGCGCGCGGTGCCTTTGACCTGGAATGAACCCATGGATTACCTTGTCGTGACCTTTAAAATTTTTTTGGCATCATCAATCGCCCCCGCCACCAATTTTTCGTTCGTCTGGATACACCAAATTTACCCCTTTTGACCCCCGTTGACCTTGAATGACCTCTAATTACCTTTACATTTTTGGCGTCAAAAATCGACCCACCCTCCAAGTTTTCATGTCTCAATACACCATGTTTACCCCCTTTGACCTCATTGACCTTGAAATGCCCCCCTGATAACCTTTGATCCACTACCAATCCAACCTCGGTCTTCGGAAGGTCAATAGGCACCAACCCACCAGTTTCATAACGTGCGACCCTCGGTCTCCGAGAATCCAACTTTTTACCTCTTTGACCTTGAATGACCTCTCATGACCTTTGGCCGGACTTAAACCCTTTCGCCGGCATCAATAATCTACTCCCACCCTTCCCAGGTTCATGTCCATACACCACCGTTTAACCTATTTGACCTTTTTTTTGACCTTGAATGACCTCTGATGACCTTATCTTGAAGCAATTAAACTGTCTTCGGATGTTCAAGGGGCACCCACCCCCAAGTTTCAGACGTGCGACCTCTTTCTCTCGATACAATAGACGCGGTCCATTTGACCTCTTTTGACCTTTAATGACCCCGATGACCTTTGATCACTACCCACTACAAACTCTGTCTTCGGTCGGTCAAGGGGCACCCACCAATTTTCAGGACCGTGCGCCCCTCGGTGCTCCGAGAAAATAGACGCGGTCAGCCACACCCGACAACAGACTCACCGTAATTAATATATAGATAGGCCCATTCAAGCATGGGAAGCCCCATGGCGCAGAGCCAAGACAGTACCAATATTATAATGCCTTATTCACTATCCCACAACACAATATGGGACCTTGATGCTCACATGTTATTCCGCTGCTATGCCTTGTGTATACGGTATAATTGACACGATGTTTTATGGGATATTGAATTTCATGACTTGATTGTTCTGCAAATCATTATTAAGAACGCCCCACAACTTAGGTGATAACTTTATGATATAGAAAATAATCTAGTTTCACACTTTCACCATATCCATAACACAATAGATGAGACCTCAGACGCATGCACAATTGTGATGTTACACTATTGTTACTCCAGCATTAGTTTGGATAATTTGACACACAATGTATTATTATTTGATTTTGCCCTTTCAAACACTTAGGTCAACAATGGAAAATCAGCTGTATTTTCAACCTAAAAACCCTGTGATTTAGCTTGTTTATTCCCAATAACACAAGCATGACAATTAAAACGCCATATGTATCTGTCGTGAACGACATAAAGTCAAAGCATGGTTTTCATAGGGGAAACGGATACGATAGCAGCAATTTTCAAAACAAGGTTTGCGGTTTCGTTTGCACCTGTTTTAGTCTAATATAAACCTTCAGGTTTCGCGGTGCCTTTGACCTGGAAATGACCATGATGACTTGTGCGTGACCTTTAAAAATTTTTGGTCACAATCATCAATCGCCCCCGCCCACCAAGTTTCGTCCTTGGATTACCTCAAAGTTTTCCCTTTTGACCCCCTTGACCTTGAATGACCTCTAATGACCTTTACAATTTTTGGTTTTGGCGTCAACAATCGACCCTACTCGCCAAGTTTCATGTCCATACACCAATGTTTACCCCATTTAACCTCATTTGACCTTGAATGACCCCTGATGACCTTTGTCCACTACCCATACAACAACCTCGGGCTTCGGAAGGTCAAGAGGCAACCACTCCACCAAGTTTCAATAACGTGCGACCCTCGGTCCTCTCCGAGAATCCAACGTTTGACGCCTCCCTTTGACCTTTGAATACCGCTAATGACCTTTCGTGACCTTAACATTTTCCGGCATCATACTCGACCCCACCCGTCAAGTTTCATTTCCATACACCAACGTTTACCCTATTGACCTTTTTGACCTTGAATGACCTCTGATGGCCCTTTGATCCTCTAACCAATATAAACGGTCTTCGGAAGGTCAAGGGGACCCACCCCCAAGTTTCAGGAACGGCGGACCCCTTTCTCCCGAGAAATAGACGCGGTCCATTTGACCTCCTTTTGAACTTTAAATGACCCCGATGACCTTGACCACTTAACCAATACAAACTCGGGTCTCGTTCGTCAAGGGGCACCCACCAAGATTTTCAGACCGGTGCGACCTCGGTCTCCGAAAAATAGACGCGGGTCAGACACACAGACAGACAGACCACCGGTATTAATATATAGATAGAAAAGGATGAGGCCCATGCATTCAGGTTAGCCCATGGAGCAGAGCCAAGGACAATAACATATTATAATGCATTATTCACCATTTCCCACAACACAATATGGGACCTTGATGATCACATGTTTATTCTGCTATGCCTTGTGTATACGGGATAATTTAACACGATGTATTATGGCATACTTGAAATTTCATGACTTTATTGTTCTGCAAAGCATTATAGCCCAGTCCCTATGCACAATTATTGTGCACTGTTTTTTTTTAAAATATTTAATCTATTTCACCATATCACATAACACAAATAATGAGTACCTCAACTGCATGCACAAATTGTGGGATGTTTACACTAATTTTACCAGCATTAGTTTGGATCATTTGACACAATTTTATTATTATTGATTGCCCCGTTGCAAACACTTAGTCCACAATTGAAATATCAGCTGTTGATTTTAAACCTAAAAACCCTTTGTGCTTTAAGCCTTGTTATTCAAAATAACAACAAGCATGACAATTAAACGCCAGATGTATCTGTCGTGCACGAACATAAGGCAAGCAGTGGTTTTCTATGGGGACGAGTACATAGCAGGCAAGTTCAAAAAACAAGGTTTGCGGTTTATCGTTTGGGCACCTGTTAATTACGTCTAATAACCTTTCCAAACGTTCGTAGGGTGATCCCCCCGATCAGTGAATTTGAGAGTAAATTTGTAATCCTAAAATAGCCCCTCCCGTCACTTTAATCGAAGACAATACTACGTTGTTTGTATCCATAAACATTAGGCCCTAAATAGTAACTTCTAAGATTTTTGGGAATTTTTTTGGGAAACACTGCCGGCGAACATTGCAGTCGTGACCAATCTCGAAGCAGATGACACTGCCCCTTGAGGAGGTCCCCCCAGGTTATGAGCCCCTAAGCTGTCGGTTTTGAGCATGTTTTTGAAATCCTTCGGAAAGCCTCTCATCTCCTTATCAATGATGACATTATCTAACTTGCCTGGCGGGGTCCAGGGGGGCGAAGCCCGCCGAAGCTTTGAGTACCTTCGAAGCGCCTCAGTTTATGACATAGCTTACGCCTGGGTGACATGTCAAGTTTTATTTTTTCCATAACGTCATTTCAGGTGGCGCCCGGGGCACGTGACCCCCCCTTTTCCCCCAGCTACTGCCACTGTCCCATTCAGCAAATTTAAGAGGCTCATTAAAGTGCGGCATCATCAGTATTAACGGATGTGGCTACACAAGAAGTCCTGGTAGTTTGGAACCTGGGCATCAGTGGCCCGGATATGGGTGGAACGACACGTTGTTCACTAGGCCCTATATGTGTTCTTCCCCCCGTTCTTCCATATCCTCTACACATAGTGTGGAGGCAGCCCTCGCCGATTAGCTGGTGGCCTACTTGGGATGGACCCGATCCCGTTATGCCATTCAACCTAGCCAGATATTAAAATGATGTAAAATCTCTGAGCTGGGGACATTCAAACTGTAGAAACAACATTCAACTCTTGTGTAGTCTTGTCTATCTAACCCATGTAATAGTAGAATGGACAGTTGTTTAAAAAGACAAAGTTAGAAAAAAAATAATGAAAAATGCAGTAATATTTAACATGGGGTGTTGTTAACATTCTAAAGAGGGGTGAACGAATTTTCTCTGTAAACCCTATATATGAATTTAGGTGCTTTTTCCGATTTGTTGTCTATATCGGGTTCTCTACTTGATATGAGCCTGACACATGTACACACCGACCATCAAGTACCGTGGAAACAAACTTGCTGTTGATGCTAGACCCGATGATGCATATTACAACGCCTATTGTATACTGTGCTATAATTTGATGGTTATAAACCTTAAACGGAAGTTTTTATCTATATCTTGAGAAGAAATGGATTTTAAAAAAGCTGAAATTTCAGACGACATTGAGAAAAATACGGACTTTCATCTGATATCAAAATTGATAGTACTTCTTTCCAGGTAAATCCGGGGGTCCCATTTTTCTCCCACAAATATACAGGAACAAGCACTTTTAATTGGAGGATCTTGTAATAAACTCTAATATTCTGTAAAGTGATAATTAATAGCGGTCCCCGGTTTTTTCGCGATCACCTGGGTTTTCCGCGATCACCTGGGTTTCGCGATCACAGCTTAAATACCCTCTGGTTTTGCGGTTCCTTGAATGACCCCTAATTACCTTGTCGTGGCCTTTACAAATTTTCGGCATCAACAATCAACCCCTCTCAGTTCATGTCCACACACAACCAATGTTTACCCCCATTTGACCTCCTTTGCCTCTTTGAATGACCCCGATGAACTTTGATCCACTAATACAAACTCCGTCTCCGAGAAAATAGGACGCGGTCAGACAGACCATAGACCGACCACCGTATTAATATATTCAAAATATGTTCAAAATAATTGAGAATAAATTGGTTTATTATGAGTACAAACAAGTGTGAAAAAGTTAGCACGTTTGTCGGTTCTTATCAAACACCTGGATCGAGGCTACCCAATAACAAGTTCAATTTTATGCTGATTTGGGTTGCTATGACCCTTCACATGTGGATACCATTTCGGGAAAGTGGTTTCCTTTCCTGGGAGAAGGGCATTAAACCCCCTGGGCAACTAACGGGGTGAAAGCCCCCTTAGTCACTTTCCCGCTACCGAAGGGGGGGGGGGTCACCCCCCCTCCCCTTCAGGTTTTTTTCCCCCGGCTTGCTAAAAACCCCTTTTTTATTTATGTAATATTTTTTTTACTTTTTTTATTTTTTTCATTTTCATCCAAAACAAACATCCACCGGGGTATAGGTAAGATACAGCGTGATCCCAAAATTGTACCGGTTGGGGGAGGGTGTGTGGCAACCACCCCCCTTCGGAAGGAAGTACTAACCATCCTAAACACTAACCAGGAACTCATAGACACTTAGACGTTTAGGTACCAATATATAGCTGGTGTCCTCATTCCATTGATCCAAAATGAGGTACCACATGCCTACATTCGTCACAATGACGTCATAAAGTTCGCATGAAAGGGGGGTGGTTACCACCCCCCTGTGATTTTCGTTCCTGAACACCCGATTCCTTTTAAATTTGGTGCCAAAGGATAGGCTTAGGTTTCTTCTTCTTCCATTGGTACCAAAAAGTACCAACCTCCCCCTTATGACGTCACAATACGTCATACAGTTCGCATGTCCGCAAAACTGAACATTTCCATAGACACACACAAGCGAAAAATTAATTTTTCGCCAAAAGGTTAGGAAAATTCATGCGTTTCGACTCGACTTTTTTGATGGGAAATGACATTGTATTATGACAGCATTTTAGAGTTATAATAGGTGTTTGGGTCGCTAAATTGCGAAATCACAATTTTCCACCCTATATTAGTATTTTCGTACTCCTTTCCTCAACATTTGACGTCATGTGACGTCATAATGGGGATGTTGGTACTTATTTTGTTACAATGGAAAGAGAACCTACACTATCCTTTGGTACCAAATATAAAGGAATCGGGTGTTTCAGTAATCCACCCCCCCCCCTTCAGGCAAAAATGGCAAAGGTAGACGAGGGTTAAAGTGAGGGAGGGGAGAGATCTTTTTAGGATACGAAAGAAAACCACAGAGCTGTGTTTTTGAATTGCCGCTATTGCAAATGGTCGCACATAGAACGCTGCTTGAATTTCTGTCCGGCAGACGAAAATTACAAAAATCACCATCTTATTACAGAAGCGCATTCGGCTTATTCACTTCAGGTGTGGACTAATACATTAGGTAAGCATTCCAAATATGCAAAAAAAAAAACCTCGTGTTCAAAAAAAAAATGCGGTCGCTTCTTTCTGTCTCTTTAAGTGTTAACATATATCATGTAGCTGCGGGTCATGTACATCACTAGTTGTGTTTACCTTATGAGTGTGAAGATGCTTTGTATATTTGAAAATATTTTTGACTGGTATAGTTTTTCTTGTTTGAATGCGATGTGCTTTGTGTTAATATGTGTGCAAAACATTTCTTTCTGACAATAATCACATTGATTATAGTTTTTCCTTTGTGTGCGTCCGAATTGGCTTGGAAGATTACTATTCATGTGCAAAGATCATTCTGATAATAATCACACTGAGAAGGACGTTTCGTTGGGTAAGAGCGAATATTATTGTCAAGAATTAATACTGTGTGCCAAAACATTTCTGACAATCGCATGAAAGGGTTTTTTCCAGTTTGTGTGAGTCCGAATATGCCTTGTAAAAGATTATCTATAAATGTGCAAGAGTCATTTCTGACAATAGTCACACTGGTGGGGATTTTCCTTTAGCGAGTCTCGTATGGGCGTACTGGAAGACTATATTAAGGTGCTGTGTTAAACGTTTCTGCTCAATAGTCACACGGGTAGGGTTTTTCATTTGTGTGAGTGCATATGCTTTGTAAGACTTATTTGCAAAATATTTCTAACAATCACACTGGTAGAATTTTTTCCTTTGTGTGAATGAGAATGTGCTTTGTAAGACTACTGCCATGTGCAAAACATTTCTGACAATAGTCACACTCATAGGGCTTTTCCTTCGTGTGGTCCGTATGTGCCTTGTAAGACTACTACTACATGCAAAACGTTTCTGACAATAATCACACTGGTAAGGCTTTTCCTTTGTATGAGTGCGAATATGCTTTGTAAGGTTACAATCATGTGAAAAACATTTCTGGCAATAATCCACTGAAAGGGCTTTTCCTTTGTGTGAATCCGTTGTGCACCTGGATGTTACTGTTTGATATAAAACATTTGTACAAAATGACACCTTGGTAGGTGTTTATTCTTTTGGTGAGTCTGTGTTGTGTTTTAGCTGATTGTTTTTGTGGCAAACATTATAACCTCTGGCTATATTCATACTGATATGTTGCCTTTTCCTCTGGTAATTCCGGAATGTTTTGCACAAGAAGCTATTTACCGTAATGTCCTTTTCAACAAAACACCTTCAAGTTGATCGTCTTTCCTTCCTTCGTTGCAAGTTCCAGTGTGTAAATGCTGATCTTTGATATGATTTGTCATAGACGGCCAGTGTTTGTTCTCAATATAAATCACTTGTGATTGTGTTTTTTTTATGTATGATCAGCCTCAGTCTTTTCATATGATGTATAGAATTCCACAATACTCTTGCATTCTAAATGGTTTATATTCTTTCATCATGTGATGCTTGATGACCGCAGTGATACTTTAGGATAAATCCTCAATGTCAGATAAATATTTACAATGATTATCGATTGGTGTGTTACTACTTTCATTGATAATGGCGTTGTTTGGCATTTTGAAGCTCTAAAATCAAGGTAGTTTGCCATTTTGAGAATACTGCTTTCCCGTAAAGGGTAGCTGGTCAAAGTTTTTATCTTCGTTAAGTTGAAACCTGACATTAAATAGATATTCCTGGACAGCAAACAAAAATACAATTAATGTTTATTATTGTTGGATATTGAATAATACGTCTTCAGAAAAGGTCTGCAATTTAACACTTAAGTAGACCAAGGGGTTGAGACTCCCGTTGGTGGCCCAGGGGGGGGGGGGGGGGGGGGGGGGGGGGGGGGTCCATTCCCCCCCCCAAGGAAACCACTTTCCGAGGGAATTTTGCACAACATTCATACCACATGTAAGGATTCATAGACAACCCCATCCAAACATCATAAAAAATGAAATTAGTTATTTTGGCTGCAAATTATGGGCAAAAACACGCGAAAATTGGAAAAAAGACGGAAAATCAAATTAGCCTTGCGCTTACATCAAACATTTTGAAAACTTATTTATGTTAATATCTATTCTAGAAACACCAATACATATATCATACACAAAACCAGCATTTAGGGAATCCTGTATTTTTTAAACGGGTGTTGCAAAATAACGCGTCCTATCAGCTTTTACTTATACCGGAAAAAATTTGCTTTGGTCTCGGTTTTTTTATTCTTAAAAATATTCTCAAATGAACTTCCGTTAGTGCCCCCGGGGGGGGGTCCATGGGACCCCCCTAATAACTCATTAACGGCCTGGCCGATTTTAATTATTTTGGTAGGTAAAGAAAGCTCATTTATCAATCAATTTACCAAAATTGGCGCAAAAATCCCACACTAAAGCGGCCAGCGCGAAAACCACTGTTGGGGTCCATAGGAACCCCCCCCCCCCCCTTGGGTGTCAGCTTAAGTTAATTACGATGTATTGATAAATGCTGCACTAAATTATTTTATCACGGTGAAATTTTTAAATTTTAATTTCCATGTTAATTTTTAACCAACTGTTTTTATTGAATACTGAATTAGTCAAGAAATGTTGTTTTTCTAAATTGATTAATACCTATTAAATAAAAAATATTTCAGGATTTTTAGATCAGATCCCTTGTCATGTCAGTGGCATCATGCCTTCAGAAGGTTCCCTTCTACTTGTGTAATTTCCGTCGATTTTGGTCAAAAGAACAGTGACGATGGTTAATATAAGGCTCCAAAGCAAAGACAATCGATGGCTTTCACGCAGAAATATCTTGTGCATGCACAATTAATTTGAATCAGAACACTACAAATTGTGATTTTGCATGAAGTACTATGATCCTAAATTAATTCTCATATCCTTGATACAGGCCTTCACAAGAGAATATTTACTTAAAGGTTTGAAGAGACACGGCACTTTGAAAATAGTGCACCCTCAAAATTTTCCAAAATTGTGGTTCTAAGCTTTTATACCACATTTCCGGGTAAACAGAACAATTTTATAATAAATGACCCCGGTTTTTTTGGGGTTACAAATATTTTTTCATCAGAAATGGCGTTTAACCAAGGAAACACACATCGGAATTGATTCCCCCGGCATCCCTATTTAACCGGTCTGTGACCTTTTTTTAAAAGTGAATACTAGTCTATGATATTCATATAAAATGTAAGTAGTCACATTTGTGATTAAAGTTCAAGCAAACTTTAAGTTTGCTAAAATTAACTTGGATGCCTTTCGCTTTTATTAAGGCCTATCGTTTTTTGGGGAGGTACTGTTTACTTTTTTGTCAATTTATCGCCATCTTCCAATGGCCTAGACTACCAGTTGGCAACAAATTAATACTTTTATATTTTGGTAAAAATTTGCCCTTTAAAAGAAACGTAATTTTCTTTTGT
Organism: Ophioderma brevispina; assembly: GCA_023653785.1. NCBI lineage: Eukaryota > Metazoa > Echinodermata > Ophiuroidea > Amphilepidida > Ophiodermatidae > Ophioderma > Ophioderma brevispina. The sequence goes on from JAMKCH010024568.1 coordinate 17,798, forward strand.
GAAATACTCTCAGATTAAAAGTAATGACTGTATAAAATGTGAGAACATTCTCCCCTGTTCTCATAAGTTCCTAGAATTTAAATTTTTTAGACGATTTCACTGATTTTTTCTCCATTAAACACACAGTAAGAAATTTTACTAGTGCTGTATAGGCGCTATCATCGTTATACTGGATGGACAGCTCCCTCTATAGTGAGTTATGTGAACAGCCGTATCATCTGTGACGTCGCTAAGGGGTACTGCGAAATGAGGTCAGAATGAAAAGGCCTCACCCAGCAAAGTGACCCGACAGTTTCGTTCGTTCGTTCGTGCAAGTCCAAAATCACAAGTGGAAGATCCGTCTTTAAGCCACTGATTGAGTTTCAATCATCATCATCCAGGCTGATCAGACCTGGGATTCCTCTTGGTGACTTGTAGACCTCACAGGTCATCTATGATGTGGCTAATGGTTTTGGTGGCTCTCCACAAACGCAGATGTGGTGAAAATTCTACTTTTCTACTTCCGATCTTTGAGGACAGTTGCTTGTGCGACTAACGCCAGTTCTGAGTCTGTTGATGTTGACCCATTCTTTCCTATCAGGCCACCGCCTTTTGGGTTGCTAGATGGGCTGTCCAAAACTGCTTATGTTCAAAGTAGAGGATAACATTCTCATACCATCTGTCATTGATCCGGATAGATTGTATAGGGTCTTGTGACTGCAGTGTCCATGGAGTTGGGTAGCAGAATGTTTCCGTTGAATTCTCTGATCCTCAAATCAAAGGGTGTTGGTGGTGGTGGGACAAGGCCATCAGGTTCATCACATTTCTGGGCGATCTTGATCTCTGAAGTTCCTCCTAAGAGTTTCAGGAGCTATGATGCCACAGAATGGAAGATATTCTACAAGGGTTGCCAAAGGCACCAACCACAACCAGTCTCATGCCATCATTCAGAACGACATCATCTTGGTTGAATGACACTGTACTCCATACTGGTGCAGTCGTATTCACATTATCGTATGCCAAAGCAAACCGTTTTGATGTATGTAGGTGTCACAAGATGCACCCCATCCAGTTTCCCTGCAAGCCTTCTGAGGAGGTTGACACGAACTGCGTCTTGGCAGCGACTGCCTTGGTGTTTGGGTTGAAGGTAAGGCCTGCGGTCCCATTTGTGACAGCAAGGTACGTTGGTGTTGGGTCATGTGACAGTTTTTCTCCCTCTAGAGTGATGTTTAGTTCATCTTTTTGCACATCGATTTGCAAGGTGGAAAACGAGCGACCGCTTGGTTTTGCTGATTTCAAGTGCCAGCGGTGAAAGAATGGCTTAAGTGATTAGGTCTTCTGCACACTGTTCTAAGGACTCAAAAATCAGCATCTATTCCAAGTGCCGTGTCGTCTGCGTAGGAGTACTGCGAACATCTCCCTTTGGCCTATCTGAGACGTAGATGTGGAAGAGACTGGGTGGCCAGGACAGAACCTTGTGGGACACCATACCAAAGTTTGCGCATTTTACTGCGTTGCCCATTTGGATGTTCTCCAAGGAAGAAAGATCTGTCTTGGATGAGCAGCAAATGAACTTGACAGCTTGACATCAGGGAAGATTTTGAGTACTTGAGTAGAGACCTCGATGCCAGACGGTATCGTACGCAGCAGTTAGGTCTATTAAGATTGCTCCAAACTTCTGCTTCTTCTGAAGGCTGTCTCGATGTCATTAACTCGTCTTGCTATCTGATCGTTGTTGATTACCTCTTCGAAATCCAGCTTGGTGCGGTGTAGATGTGCCTCGACCGTATCATTGATCCTGCCGATTATCAGTCGCTCAGCCAGCTTATAGATGTGAGATAGTACGAGATGGGTCTGTAACTCTTGGGTCATTTGCTGGTTTCGTGGGCTTCAGGATTTGCAATGACCTTTGAAGTCTTCCCTCGGGAGGGAATAGTTGACGTTTCCCATGCAAGTAAAAGGCAGAGTTGGAGCCAATCGCACGGCTTCGGGGGCCATATTCTTAGAATTCTGTATGGATGTTGTCATTGCAGGACTTTCCAATTCTTGAGAACTTTAATTACTCGGTGATCTCAGCATAGGTGATGGTTGGGACATGGGGCGTGACGGTGGAGAGTTTGTAGAAGCTGTTTAATCCTGCAATTAACAGCACGAGATTGGGCTTCGCCTGGGAGTGTGGTCTTGCCACTTTCCTGTTGACAAAGTACTGAAGCGATGGAGTTTGCAGAGACCGGACACTGCTTAGCTGGACTCTATTCCCGAGATCTTGTTGATGTGTTCCAGGCCTTGCGGCTTGATTGGGTAAAGTTGATATTGGATATCTCCTCCTCCCATCTAGTACGTCTCTTTTTGCCAAGCAGATCCAGTAGCTTGTTGCCCTTTGCTATTCTCTCAGTATCGCAGTTTGGTATTTACAATAAACTTTGTATAACTCGTCGCATCTTGTTTCCAACAGGGGGTGTAGGGATTCCTTCTGCCTCTGGAATGGAATGTTTTATGCTGCTTGTGAGCTGAGTCAAAGTCATAATAGCACGTTGATGTTAGATGACAGCCGGGTCTGGCATCGTTGATTACAGTTCGCTGGTATTGTTTTTGAACTTGGACCAGTTGGCTTTCCTGAAATTCCATCTCTTTCTGTAGAGCTGGAGATCGTGACCTTGATGCACTGGTGACCAGGATAGGGAAAAATGACCTGATCTCTGGAATCTATGGAGGGAGACCGTTCTGGAGCAGCGGGATCGGATGTCGCTGTGACTGTTGACAGGTCGGGACAGGTTCATGTCCTGACTACTTGAATAGAAAGTAGGTGGATCCTATCAAACAGCAGGTTGGAGGGTCTTGGTTCAATCCATTCAAGAGCCTCTTTGTCATTCTTTCATGTTGGAGTATCCCATGCTTATTTCTACAGTTGACAATCTCCGGACGAAGGAGCTCCGCTGAACTACTGGAAGGGAGTTGAGTCCTGCCTCACGTGGTGGTGGCTATCGATGTTGTGAATTGGGTTTCCCATATCTTCAAATTTTATCCTCTGGATCGGCGAATTCATGAAGATTGCATGGTTGATCTCACTTGTATGCCTGCTTCACATAGGAGCGATCCCATGCCTGGTGTGCGGAATGACGCAAATATGTCAAAACCTTCGATTTGCAGCTTCCCTTCGGATTCCGCAGTCGCAGTGAGTTTCTTGGAGGGGATGATATTCATCCGTTCTCCTCCCTGGGAGCTGTAGATGATGTCACTCCTTTCATGGGTGAGACCCGCACCGTCAGCGCAGGATACAAACTTTGTGGCTTGCCATAAGGAAATTCCTCTGTAGTAGCTCATCCGCCTAGAATTGAGGTTGGGTCCCTCAAGATGTTCACTGTGGTGTTTTAAAACCCGATATTTGGACTTAGTTGTTGATCAGCAGTTATCCACAACAGGTTGATGTGGCATTAACAAGAGGGCCCGCCGCGAGAAGCCTTCCCCCCGGACCCGGACAGTACATGTAATAGACTGTATAGACAAACCTAACTAGGCCTCTAGCATGCGGTTTATTTTCCATATTGAATCTAAGTGAATTCGAAATCCGTCCCAGAACAATAAATTTGGCTGGAAATAGGTCTGGAATGGGTTTCTCCCTGCACCACCTGGCTCTTAATTGAACGAGTGTATAGTAGTGGGCCCAACATTGAAATCATGATACGGGTTACACCACCACAACTCACTTTATACAAAGTAGTCTAGGGAAAAATGGCAACTTTGATCAGGTGTCTTTCACATTTTCAAACTCTCACAGAGGAAAATTACAACAACAGCACCCCTAAGTACAAGCTGAAATCACCAATAACCAAATTTTGAACATATGATTGATCGGGGAAATGTTTAGTTAGGAATACACCAAACTGCCCGATGTCGAGCACCGGCAACCCAAGAGTTCTCTAATATTCGCCAAATTCTAGTACGTAGTAGTGACATCGCCGGATAAGAAAATGAATGAGGCCCTCTACAATCATCATATAGTTATATTTCACCACAATTTGCGTTGGTGTTGTAAACTACTTATCATGTACGACAAGGTGTTGTTTTTTTATCCCAAAAATGCACTTGTATCCAGAAAAATTAGAAAAAATGAGAACCTTCAGGGGGGATGCTCTCTGGAAAGCAAAGCTTAGAGCATCCCTCCATTTCTTACCATTTTTCTTTTACGAAGACAGAAATTTTCATGTAGCTGCCATTTGTTATAGAGCTTGTAATGACGCCTAGATTGACCTTTCGGCCTCATAAGCTACAAAGAGGATACATGAGTCAGCCCTTTATAACATACCCAAATACTAGTAGCTATTAGCTAAGATTTGGATTATATAATATAACCGTCTTCACACCAAGCAGACTCTTTAACACAATATGGCCCATGAGCCACCGGCGCTATTTAATCATGAACAGTTAACCTATTACTATGAGCTTAATAAAAACCAAAATCACAATTCCCATGGCACAGTTCAATAGCTTTCATTCAACCATTGTATGGAACAAATACATCCCATGTATTTTAATACGATGTGATGATACCCAGGAAATGCAATCGTCAGCTTTGTTAAAGTGTGGGCTATCCAAGGCTATGACTGAACTGAGGCCCTTGGTAGATTAGGCATGTCTTACCGCATCAGGATGTGGTATGGTTTGTATGTATGATTGTTGTGTTTTTCTTTTTTTTTGTCAATTCCACTTTAGTGAGTGTTCCGGCCCCCCAGCAAACAAAAATGCAAAAATAGGGTCTTTCCCCCCCAAGAACCAGAATGCCACTCATATATATGTTTCTAAATATATAGCGCACACTTTTGCAAAGCGCATTGTGGTTCTTTCTTGGGGGGGAAAGGGTTCAAAGATGGAAATTTCCCATTACCCAGTGAAGCCGTTATTATAAACTTACATAAACCGACTTTTGGGGATTTATGTAAAGTGGGATTTTTTTTTTAAACTAGCAAAAGTTAAACTTTAAGCAAGTCACTTTATGATGCACACGGTTCAAGTTCATCCGTTCTCATGAAAACGATAGAGGCGTCCTTCATTCCTTATCCGGGATTTGATTTTCGATTTGGCCTTTGCAAATCGATGTGAAATTGATGACCGCGGAGTAAATTTCATTCATCAAATTCACTGTCCAAATGCCGCTTAGTTTGAGAAAACATACCAGTCTACCATGTCATCATGAAATTTCATCACTTTCTTAATATAACTATGAATTTTCAGACATTTTAAAACACTTTTTCCAGATGCCATGCAAGAAAGTAGTCCATCCAAGATTTTTGATCCTTACGGCAGCCAGGGTTGTGGTGTATACCTACGGGTGTTAGAATTTACAGTCCGCTGTACCCACAGTCCGGCCCGGGAGTTCCGGCTACAACGGTGAAGAATAGGGCACTCAATTCAGTGACTCTTCATACAACATCAGTTTGACGCTTTATTCCGTTGCGTCTATGGAACCCGGACTTTGGACTTCCCGCGGACTATAATTACTTTCCACTGGTGTCACGAACTGTCGAGTCCTAGTGATGTCGTGTGCCCCCAGTAATTTTTTCGAACCTTCTGAATCATCACCTATTTAATCGCCACATAAGGCGAAGTAAAAGAAAAAAAAACATGTTTTCGTGCCCCCGCCCGCTTCCCCTTTTTTAGGCCGCGGCCTCGATTTATTTTTTTATTTCCAAAAAAATGCAAAATATCAATAAAAAAAAACGAATCCAACCCTCAGGAAATTGAACCACTTGCAGAGACCGTGCTTCTTCATGCATGCATAGACTCTCTCAAGGTCTCCCTGTAGCATGTAGGTATCGCTATAAATGCCTTCGTGAAATTCTATTAGCTTCTATTCCGTACACTAGGCTAAATCCCCCTCTGCAACGAAAAACTTTCTGAACAGCGTACATAGCGGACGTGTATCCATTGTTTTCCGCCATATTGCATAGGTCAAAAAACAACTTCCTGTTGTTTCACTCGCTCCATTCAACTGTGCGGCTAGGCCATACACCCATGCGGTTGCACATATTCCACACAGATGTTCTATTGTTTGACAAGGTGTAGGCATTGTTTTCCGCCATATTGTATAGGTAAAAAACCAACTTCCTGATGTTTCAAACGGCGACTCAGACCCGCTATCCATGTGTGAGGTCAGTGGTACATATGTACGAAAGATAGATTTAGCTCCACAATTGTGCTGGTGCCCATGCATTTCATTTCGTCTCCCAAACAACCCCCAATTAGCGAAGCTCTAAGAGCAAGGAGACCTACGTGCGCCTGTGCAGTGCTTCGCGGATTTTAGGTGGTAGTTTCATAGCCAGTCGTTTACACTAAGATATCGCGCCACACTTCAATGCATGATACATAGTACGTTGACGATGTTAAATGAATGCGACTGGCGGAGAGGTTAACACGAGTTTGAGTCCGTAGGCGTACGTACTGTGAAAATTTGTTCCGTGGCAAATACAATTGATCAGCTGTTTCTGTCAAATTTAAAGGGCCAATTGCGTGTGAACTTTGCATATAGGAGGTATTCTAACAACTAAAACACTAAGATGTGCTAAACATGGTGCTAACACTACTAACATTGGTAAATATGTCAGTTCGTTGTGCGACCTTTATGTCTCTGTTAGTTTTGATGTCACGTGTGATAAGGTTAACACCTGGAGTTGACGAAAATCTTGAATGGCGGCCATCTTGAAAAATAAAAAAAAGAAGCTCCTCCTTTTTCCCTACCAAAAACCCGGACGAGAAACATGTTTTTTTTTACTTGGCCTAACAGTCTACAAGGTCATGGTTCGCGGTTTATTCCGTGTAAGTTTATGGCAGCTAGGACACGCTCTCATGCATGCCTGGGGGACAATGTTTCTTACACACCAGTGTAAAAGGAGATATTATGACCGTCAGGAACCATATCCGAGCTCCATAGACATGATAGACGACAACGAATAAAGCGTGAAATGTTTCGTGAAATGTTTGCATGAATATCAACTTGAATTGAGGTGCCCTATTCCACTGTTGTAAACGGATTGCAGTTCCCGGAGGGGTAATATCTCCTGCCAGCAAAACAACCGGAACGTTACTGCCTGGGCTGTCGACATTCGTACGACTATACGAATAATTATACATTGTATTCATTTCCTTTTTTCATTGAGTTAAGGGGTCAATAACATCACGGGTGGCCAAACAAGTTTTATCTAAAACAGAACAAAGTCTCAGAATGTAGGAGGCAGAAGGTAAATTACACTTACTAGTGTGGGTTGGTATGTCAATGAACGTTCCCGTAGGATTTCGGTGCTAAGTTTATTTTCTTGCTGTTTTTTCATTCAATAGGTACCAGACAGTCAGAAAATGATGGGGTGCCAATTTAATTTTCGGACTGTTGCCCTCCTTCCCAAGGGAGAAAACGTTACTACAGGGAAAAATTTAAAATCGAGTCAATTGTGTTTTAAATGTACATTACATGTTCGTGCCTCCTTATACGGATTAGAAAAAGTATATATTTGCCTAAGGTTCCGACCTTTAGTTAAACGCTATAGAAGCCCCGTATGGTTCAAGGTCATCCTGGGGTAAAATTTTCCCAATGCTCAGATTTTGTTGACACTGGTGAATAAGTCGTTTGTATTGTCTCACAGATCCAAAAATTTATTTTACACATGGGTGGACATTTGGTTGGCTAATTACATAGCAAACTGTAGCAAGTCTACATGTCTATGGGGGTCACCCTAGAATTTTTCCCTGGATGTCGCAATGGTGATATACCAAAACATTAAAATGCATTTTCGTTTCAGTATGACACAAGGAATCATTTGACACCACTGTCAACAACATCGAACGATCATTTACCCCCAAGGTGACCTTGAGTCATTATGGGGCTATACCGCTTTAACTAAGGTTGGAACCTAGGGAAATATATACTTATTTTAATTCTTATAGGAGAGGAACGCATTAGGCCAATACATTAAAACACAATTTGACTTAATTTTAAATTTTTCCCTTACTAACATTTCCCCCCCTTGCAGGAGTGGGCATCAGTCGAAATTTGCACCCCATCATTTTCTGACAAGTTTATCCCCACCTGCAACCCAAACAGTCAATAAATCAATGTTTAGCATGAAAATCCTACGGAATACACACCACCCACCAACCGAGCGACGGGTGTTTGGAAAGTCAAGCGACTTGTCTTAATATTGGCCAGACTTCAAGAACAATGTTCGGAAGAAAATTTGCGATTCTAAAATTGGTAAGTTTACAGCGTGTAGTCGGCGCCCACACTAATTAAACCTTCCCATTGAAATACACGTTAAAAATACCCAGGCACGCGCATTACAAGATTTTGAATGTTTGAATCCATTTCCCTATAGATTACAACTGAAACTTTCAAAAATTTGCAATTTTTGATATATTCTATTAACAGTATTCTTAAGGGCATTAAATCGCCCACCCACTATTTTTGAGTCGACGTGTACACCCCATCCGCGCCAGATATAGCACGCAATAGTATTGGGCCCAACAATGGTTCCCCATCGGTATCTTGGCAGGCGGCTCACATTGCTAACGTATATTGGGCCAACTATTAGCTACTATTGGTTTTCCATTGGCAATATAATATCGGCTTCCATATCCGCCATCGTTTTAATGGTCTAATTTTGGCGCACAATCAAATTGGAATCGACCCCCCTCCATAAGAGGCCCATATTGGGATCGGTGACGTTGGCCCATATTGACTTAAGGCTAATTGTTTGCCTAAAAATAGCAGTGTGAGAAAACATAAAATCCATACAGAATACGCTAAAATCCCTCAAGGACGATTGTTTTAATCAGAACATATATTTCAAAAATATTTATCTATATAATACAAATTTCATTAAAAAATGAACTATTTGACTAGCTTCAATTTTTTTATAATTAATTTAGATAAATAAGCATGTTGAAAATATATTTATTTTGTCAATAAAAATTTGATATATCCCAAGAGTGGTTCAATATCTATTACCAGAATTGGCCCATATGTGCCAACATTGGCCCGGGGGGCCCAATATGGTCAAATTTTGGCCGAATGAGCAAATAATATTGCACGCGATACTGTAGCCAATACTGGTCCGATTTGAGTATATATTGGGGCTATATTGGCCTATATATTGGCCCAATAATCTTCCATGTTATGGGCGCTATCTACTAGGACCGGAAGTCGATCGCCTATTTTACAACAACCGTTTACAACAACAAATTGTACACAACACTCTATATCTTATGTCATGCTTAAACATTTGTAACATTTTTATTCCGAAATTATTTTGGGTGAGCTCATTTTTATAGATCAAAATGACTTTCACCTCTGTTTTGTACCACACTGTAAAAACATTGACAATTCTATTACACCAATGTCACTACGGCGGCAAAAATATGTGAAAATTGGCCCTTGTCAAAAACTTTAGTCAACAATGGAATATCAGCTTGATTTTTTAAACCTAAAAAACCCTGATTTTAGCTTGTTTAAAAAAAAAATCAAAATCACAAAGCCATGACAATTATGCGCCATATGATGTTAAAGACACTATCAGGGATTCCCGAAGAGTCAAATATTTGAAATTTGGCAGGATAGCTTGACAGTGAAGGATAAGTCTGTTAGAAATCTCATAAGTCACTTTTCCAACTAAACGAATTGACAGAAAAGGAAGAAAAAACGCCAGTGTTCCAAAGATATGACTTCTCCATTCAGTTTACGTGTTAGTAAGTGTCCGTACTGACAGTAATGACTATAAGAACCAGATGTGTCCCTTATTAGGTTGCTTCTGGCCTTATTATCTGGAGGATGCCGCTGTTGGAAAGTACCACATCTTCTTAGTTATAGGGTGTTACAGAAATTTCTGCTCCCTACTTGAGGACGAAACAAACAATCTTCATGTGAAAGTGCCAAAGAATCGTATCTGCATTTTCACATGATTTTACAGGAGAAGCTTTTTGTGTTTCATCCGTTTGTGAACTTTTCAATGAAAATAATTCTTACACATGAGAAAATGGTATTTTTAAGTATCTTAACAAATATTTCATTTCCACTTAAGTCGACTAAAAGGAAGTACTGTCTAAAATGGCGTAACTACACTCATGATTCCCGTGTCGTGCAACAAAGTCGTATCACCAGTTACGACTTGTGCACGACACAGGAAATTAAAAAGTTTTCAGTGCACAAAGTCGTATCTACACCTAAATAGGCTAATTAGCATAAAAAAAAAACTCTGTCATAAATTAGCCTTATACTTGAAATATATGTATTTTCATTCCGTATTCAATTTAACTTTTGTAAATTAATTCGTACTGGGCAAGAATATTGAGTGGAAAAGGGTCGTAACTACTTTTTTGATATTTTTACAGGTTTTTTGTGAGAAATTAGTCATACAAATGTGGTAAAAATTAAATGCTCTTTTCACAAAATATTTTGGGAGATTTTTACTTAACAACTTTTTTTTACAAGAAATAAATGTATCTACATCTAGTTTCCCGTTATCGTGCACCATGTCCGTATCTACCAGTTTAACTATTTTGTTTGCACGCACAGAAATTCAATTTTGATACAACAAAGTCGTATCTTACAAACACCCAGCCCAAATAGGGCCCTTTTTTATCTTAATATAACTGCTGGGCAATAATTGTAGAGCTACTGTCACCTGAAATGTATATCAAATTAAGCGTAATGATCTACTTTTTTCAGATTATACAAATAACTTCAATCGCCAAAAAATGCAGTTACGACTTTGTTTGCACGACAAATGACGAAATTGTAACCCTCGGGAACTACAGGTGGAAAACACTGACCTCTACAAATTGATAGCGGGTCAGAGTCGCCGATTTGAAACAACGGGCAGTGCTTTTTGCTCTCGCATAAGGCGGGAATGCATACACCTGCTGGTGCACTTCTTCCACACAGATGTCTATAATTGTTAGAAAAAAAATTCAGTTAAATTTGACAATAAATTGAAGCCATTTGCGCAGGGCAAAATGCAACTTCCTGTGGATGTGGTTTCAATCGGGACTATTCAACGGGGCACAAGCCGCTATCCATGGGTAGAGGTCAGGGCTGGGAATAGCCACTGAAACAGTTAAAGCTTGTACACTTTTTGCACGTTGGCAGTTGGTACCTGGTGATTGAAAACAACTTTGTAACTCGGGAAGTCTCTCAAACCTCAGGATATTTGAAAAAATGGCGCAAAATATAAAGGACGAGACTGAAAGAAAACTGACCAGCAAGAACAATAATAAATAAAAAGCTGCTCGGCAGATTTGTCAGGTGGGTGCAGACGTGGTTATTGTAACAGTTTTTGAGACTCGGCGTTCAAGACAAGCACAGATCTGGTAGACCTTCAAAAAATGAATCAGCCAGAAAATTAAGCCACTAATATTGCGGCTCTAATGAAGGGGTAATATCATGCCGCAGCCAGGTAACGAGTCGTAAAATAAAACCATGTAAAGGTTAATAAAACTTATGTAATTCCACACCAGTTGTTTAAAAAAGACAGAAAAGTTTGGAAAAAATACTGAAAATGCAAGTAAATTATTAAAATGGGGGTGTTGTTAACATTCTAAAGTAGGGGGTGAACGAATTTTCTGTTGCACCATATGATTTAAGGTGCTTTGTCCGGTTTTTGTTTCATTTTTTTTAAAAAATCGGGTTCTCTACTTGATATGAGAGGACTGGCACTTGCACACCACCGACCATCAGTAACGTGGGGAAAAAAAAAATAATTTAAACGGTAGTTTTTATCTATATCTTGAGAACGAAATGGATTTGAAAGCTGAAAATTCAGGACGACATTGAGAAAAATACGGCCTTAATTGATAGCAAAATTGGACAGTATTCCAGTAAATTCAGGGGTCCCATTTTCCCCAAAAGATGACCAGAAACAAGCACATGAATTGTAGGATATTGTACCTAAAACTGCTAAATATTATGTAAATACTATAGGCGGTCCCCGGGGTTCGCGATCACCTGGGTGTTGCGCGATCCATAGCTTCACCCTCGGGTTTCGCGGTTCTTGAAGGACCCCCTGATGAACTGGTCGTGACCTCAATTTTTGGGCCATATCAACCCCATAATCCAAGTTTTATGTCCATATACCAATGTTTTACCCCATTTGCCTTGAATGGCCCCAAATGACCTGTGTGCCTTCAAAATTTTCGGCAACTACAATCGACACCCCACTCCACGTTTCCATGTTCACACCCAATGTTCCCCCATTTGACCTCCTGTGACATTGAAGGACCCACGATGACCTTGATCCAACAATACAAACTATGTCTTGGTAAGGTCAAGGGGCACCCCACCCACCAAGTTTCAGGAACGTGCGACCTTCCGTCTCCGAGAAAATAGACGGGTCAGACAGACACACAGGCACCGCAAAAAACACCGGTGTAATATACTACAGTGGCGTGTGACTGAGTGTCCTACCACCCATTTGTCTATGGTGTTCGCCCATGGTGCTGTATGCATCGTTTGTTTCAGCACTGTACCAATACTCGTCTACAATATCACGCGTTATTCCGATACATGTTGCTATGGTAGCTAGGACACTCTAAGGGTGGCCACTCAGGTCTTACACCGGTATTAATATTTCAAAATATGTTCAAAAGAAGTGAGAATTAAATGTTAATTATGCAGTACAGGATGTCAAAAATAACAATAACACAAGTTGGTCGGTTCTTATCAGACACCTTGATCAAGGCTACCCCAACTAACAAGTTCATTTTTTATTGTGATTTGGGGTGTGTCTTATGACCTTCACATGTGGTATACAGTCGGGAAAGTGGTTTCCTGGGAGAGGGGCATGAACCCCTTGGGCCACTAACGGGGGGTCAAATCCCCTTGAGCACTACGGGGGTGAAAACCCCCTTGGCCACTTAAATGACGACGGAGATCTTGGTGGATACCATTTTTTCTGAAAATGCACTAAATAGGTTGTAGACCACCTACCGACGACGTTTGGAAGGTTTAGGGAACAAACAAGTACGAAAAAAAAAAGGGGGGAAAACCGCGGATCTTGTTTTGAACGTGCTGTTTTGTTAATGGCGAACACATAGCACAAACCATGCGTTGATTTCTGTCGTGCAAGATAGAAAAATACTAAATCCCCATCTGATTACATAAAGAAGGCGTATTGGATTATTCACGCAAGTGTGATTATACTTGAGTAAGCATTCCAAATATGCAAAAAAAACCCCAAAAAAACAGGTCACTGGCATTCAGTAGTGTTGAAGTTTTTACCTTGTGAGTGTGAATATGGTTTGTAGACTATATATATTACTTGCAAAATAGTTCTGCCCATGATAAAACTGGGTTTTTCATTTGGGGATATGAGAATCTGCTTTGTACTATCAAGTGCAAAACTTGTCTGACAATGGTTCAAACTGAGATGGCTTTTCCTTGATGTGAGTCCGAATATGCTTTGAGATGACAATCACGTGCAAGCATCATTCGGATAATAATCACACTGGAAGGACGTTTCCTTTGTGTGAGGCGAAGATAATGGTAGGACGGGCTCAAAGAGGTTCTATATAGATAAGAGGCAAAACGTTACGTAATCTTTTAGAAAATGCATCGTCTCGCATTTTTGCCGACCCTCAAAGAAAACTAGAGTACCACAATAGAAAGTAATGGCTGCCTCCGCTGCTTCCACATACTAGCTCATACTGTGGGTGCGCTTGCATATACACTATCGGTAGTGATACATATGATTGTGGTTCGGTGGCCAGGGGTAATCATAGTGGTCACAGGATAATTGTGCTCAGTACTCTTTTTTTTTTTTTTGCTTCCCTTTTTTTTTTTTTTTTTTTTTTTTTTTTCCTTCCCCCCTTTGTTCTCAGAGCAATGCATTGCGCGCTTAGGTGAAAAATGTATTCATTGAGGCGGTTTATTTAAATCAATTCATTTCATTCGTTGTGTCACTTGTGTGGCCATGGGTAGACAAAATTTAACCACCCACATAGCACCCAACCTCCAACACTTATATTTTGGCGGTTGTTTTGTATCGAATTGAACATTTATGTGTGGAGACAAGCACTCAACTATTTATTATTCCGTGCAATATTCAAATGTCAGTCCGCCCAGCACGGCGAACTGGTGGAATGGGCTTCACGCAACCCCCCCTGGGACTGCTACTGGGCAAAACAGTTCTGAAAATCACACTGAAAGGGGTTTTCCTTGTGTGAGTCCGAATCTGCTTCTGTAAGATACCTATCATCGTGCATAGTATTATTCGGACATAGTCTCCACTGGTGGGGCTGTTTCCTTTTTCCTTTGTGTAGTCCTGGTGCACTCTACTACTACTATTAATGATGCAAAACGTTTCTTTCTGACATAGTCACTGGTATGTTAATTCCTTAGTTTGAGTAACGCATGCTTTGTACCTCTTAAATGAAAAGGAAAATCACTCGAATTTCGAGTGATTTTAAATTAACTCTAATCGAATGCTTTTAGCTCTAACAGAGCGAGAAAATGCAGCGAGAGCCCTTAACTCGAAGGGTTTAACCGAGCTCACTCTGTTACCGATTGGCTCAAAATGCCACTCTTCTCAGAGTGAACCCCCTCTGAACTCTTATCGAGCGGCTTTTGGCTCTAAAAGAGTGAGAAGATGCTCACTCTTTTTCGGTGTGAACTAATAGCCAATCGCCGCAAATCGCGTGATTATTCTCGACTAACAACATGGCGGACGAGTTAGGAGAGACCGTCAGCAGCAAATGTTGATCGAAATTGAAATTATTGAAGAAATCTAGAGCTCTTTACTGGTGAGTATATTGTATTGTCGGTCACATTCATGAGATTTACAGACAAAGTGTGGAGAAGCATTAAATGTTATTTTACGTGTAATATCGCTCGTAAATACGACGGCCCTGAAATACGGTAGCTGCGCCAGGCTAGGCCAGCCTGTGCATTCCAAAACGCCATCATGCATTCACGGGCATTGCCTGATCATGCACTTCATTCATGCCACATCGTGGCATCATGTTCACACTGGCTGAATCATGCCATGAATGCCCCAAATATTCATTCATGTCACTATGTTATGAATTATGACCTACACATACGAATATACTCCCCAAACAAACAAAAATTCACAAAAATCACAACTCAAAAGAAGGTGAATTGGCTAGTTCCACGCTTTCCCCCACACTCTAAAAGCTGGACTAGTGCACTCTAAAAAGGAGTGGCTCACTCCACTCTTTGCTTAGAGTCTTTTTTTCACTCTTTATTTAAATGGATCTACTATAAAGATGCGTCACTCAGCTAGCTCTTTTTGGAGTGAAATTTCCCTCTTTTGAGTGGTTTTTCACTCTTTTCGTTTTAAGAGAGTAAGAGTACTATTATTAGCAAAATATTTTCTAACAATCACAACCTGGTAGAAAGTTTTCTTTTGTGTGAATGCGAATGTGTTTTGTAAGATTTATGCCATGGGCACAACATTTCTTTTCTACAATATTCACAAAACTGATAGCTTTTTTTGTGTGATATTGAATATGCATTGTAGATTACTATTATATGTAAAACATTTCTGACCAATAATCACCCCCAAAACCCACAGCACCCTAAACCAAGACCCAAAAACTAAGACCCTAAATCAAGACCCAAAGTAAGTAAAGTACGTAAAGTATAGTCATCGTGCCGAGCAAGGCTCGTGCGCGGAGTGCCCAGCTCTCTGTCCCTCTTTCCTTAGTGCGTTTGGTTCATACTCCGTCGCCGTATTATGTTTGCTGGTGTGTGTGTGTGTGGGGGGGGGGGGGTCGCCACTCCTCCCGCACAGCGAGTCTGGTTACTTTCCCAGTATTACATGCGGGTACCCATTATACAACCTGGTTGGAGAGAAGATACATAAGGTAAGCACCTAACTCAATGAAACCACACGTTTGGCCGCAGTGGGGCTCGATCCGACGACCTTTGGATTGCGGGCGGACGCTCAATCCACTGACCACACGTGCTCCCTAACTCTAAAACCCAAAACCTAAGACACCCTAAAATCTAGACCTTAAAAACTTAGACCCCGTCTCAAATTCCCTATCATTTTGACCAAATTTGGGGTCTTAGTTTTGTAGTTGGGACCTTTACCTACCCACTACAAAACTAAGACGCGAAACTTTTTTGGCGCCAAAATGTATTTTAGGGAATTTGATACATGATCTTATGCTTAGCCCAGGTCAAAATTCCAGATGATCCCATTGAAAGTTTTTCCATTTTGTGACGGAACTAACTGGTTTCCAACTGTTTTACTGTTTGTAACTGTCTTAACTGAGTTCAACTGGTGAGTAAAAACCCGGAATCGACTGATTCCATGGATTCAAACTGGATTTCCTACTGGGATCCGTTCTGGATTTTAACTGGTTCCAGTTGAAACCAGTTTATGTGGATCAACTGGAATTTTGACCTGTGAGATCTTAGATCTTAGGTCTTAGCTCTTACATCTAAGGTCTTACATCTTAGGTCTTAGGAATGTATACACCCCACTGGTAGGGTTTCCTTTGTATGAGTGCGAATATGCTGTGTAAGGTCACTATTTTGTGCAAAACATTTCTGACAATAATCACACTGATATGTTTTTTTCTTGGTGTGAGTCCGAATATGGATCGTAAGTAGGGCACCACGTACAAAGCATTTCTGACAATAATCACACTGATAGGGCTTTTCCTTTGTGTGAGTCCGTATGTGCAATATAAGACTAGTATTACGTGAAAAACGTTTCTGACAATAATCACAATGGTAGGGTTTTTCCTTTGTGTGATTGCGAATATGCATTGTAAGGTGACTATTTTGTGCAAAACATTTCTGACAAAAATCACACTGGTAGGGTTTTTCCTTTGTATGAGTGCGAATATGCTGTGTAAGGTGACTATTTTGTGCAAAACATTTCGGACAATAATCACACTGATATGGTTTTTCCTTGGTGTGAGTCCGAATATGGTTCGTAAGTAGGGCACCACGTGCAAAACATTTCTGACAATGGTCACACTGATAGGGCTTTTCCTTTGTGTGAGTCCGTATGTGCACTATAAGACTACTTTTACGTGAAAAACGTTTCTGACAATACTCACAATAGTAGGGTTTTTCCTTTGTGTGAGTGCGAATGTGCTCTGTGAGTTTACTGTTATACATAAAACATTTCTTACAATAATAACACTGATAGCGTTTCTTCTTTGTGCAAATCAGAGAGTGTGTGTGAAGCTGATTCTTTTGTGCAAACAACTTCTGGCAGCAAGCACACCGATATGTTTCTTGTTTCTGGTGATTTTGAATGCGTTTAACACAAGAACTATTTGCCACAAAGTCTTTCTGATAATAAAATCTCTGATGATGTTTTTCCTTCTTGCAAGTTCCAGTGTGTGTCAATGCTGATCGTTGATATAATTTGTCATGTAGACGGCCTGTCTTTGTTCTCAGATTTAAATACTTGTGATTGTGTTGCATTTTATGCAGCATGAGTCTTTCAAATGAGTGTGTATATATTTCACAATACTTGCATTTAAATGGTTTATATTCGTTCATCATGATACTTGACAGCAGCCGATATGTTAAGATAAAATCCCCAATGCAGATAAAACTTACAATGATGTATGCTTTGGGTGAGTTATTTCACTTCAAGAATAGTCAGATTTCATTCGAAGCTCAAGTTCCATTTTGAGAAATACAAAGATTAGTTGGTCAAAGGTTTTTATCTCCCTTAATCTGAAACCTCAACTCTCAAGCTGCATATCCCTGAAACGGCAACAAAAATAACATAAATGCATTATCATCTGGACAACCGTTGAGAGAAGAGTGTCCCAAAATAAATGCAATCCTCGCAGTTAGTGCTATAATTTCAAAATTACTGAGAATTATTCAAATTTTATAACATATTCTGAATGACGAACTTGTTTCGTACATCCTGTCCAATTTTTGTCCGATACGGTTCACTAGTTTTGAAAACAAAGGCTATTATGTAACCCGCTGTCAAATTACCTCATTCCAAGTTTGCGTTAGATCGTTGAAGCAGGTTCACCTCGAAAAGTTGAATAAAAATGATGTCTTACAACAGAAAATCTCCTGGTACTAATCCTGTCTATATTTTTTAAATGTTGAAATGTTGCGAGGTATCTGTACTGCCTAATCCTTTTCTCTCACCTACTCGTTCAAATTTCATCTGAAGTTGCTTCACTGGTTTTTTTTAGAACAAGACGATTAAGGTAAGTAAGCCACAATGCCATTCCACGTTTGACTGATAAACACAATCAAGCATGCTAAAGTATGCAGGTGCCTGTTTTGTTTTCTCCAGTCCTCTTTCTTTATCCTTACTACTTACTACTACTACTTAGTTGGTTTTAATTAAAACCAGTAATAGACCCTTGTAAACTAAATATTTTAATATTAAAATCTTTAATGAACAAACAATGTCTTTGACAAATAAGGGCAATTGTCTTCTGTTCACAATGGCAAGTTTCTGACATTGTGTTTTAATGTACCTACAAGTTTGGTTTTCAGTGTTTATTTGTGTTGTTTTGATGTTGTGTCTATCAATGGTGCATATTAATAACATATTATCTGATATCTCTCATATGGTCTTCAAACATCCATTCATACCAGTTCCATTCATTAGGTCTTTTAACCCCTCCGCTGTAATTTGCAAAATCTTCACGTGGATTTGTGCAGACCACTGAAACAACATTTAATTTTGGCCAAGGGTCGCATAAGTTCCCATTGCTCAATATGAGTTAGAGTAAAATACTGCACAGACGATAAAAGACTGTTGATAAAACAATAATACATATATTTTAGTATTCGATAATTTTGAATTATAGCCCCAAGCATTTCCATTCAGTTGGTCTTTAAATCCCCCCTCCTCCTCTGCATTTACATTTTGCACAGAGGTTTGGTCGAGACACTGGAGATAAAAGGACAAACGCCGGATAAACATGAGGATGCCTCCTATATCATTCTAGGTTATATTTCATCATCAATTTTGCTTGGTGTTTTACAACTTTATCATGTATGCAGGTGTTTTTTTTATATCACCAAAATGACCCTTGTACTACACAAAAATTAGAAAAGTCTGAGAAACCTTCAGGGGTATACTCTCTGTAAAAAGCAAAGCTTAGAACATCCTCCGTTCCAAATGACCAGTTAATGACTTAGAAATGAAGAAGCGTGAGATGTTGCATAGCTTCCCTTTGTTATAGAGCTTGAAAGTGATGCCTAGATAAACATTTTAGGTCCTCATAAGCTACAAAGTGGCTACATGAGGCAGCAACAAAACCCAATACCTATGTCGTGCAATGAGTGCCAGATTTGGATTACATAATCGTATTCATGCACACCAAGCAACTCTGTAATCACCACAATGACCCGCATCTTATGGCCATGACAAGCGCTTTTATATCATGACTTACGCACATCACACTATTAAAATCCGAATTCACGTGGCACAGTTTAATAGCTTTCATTCATTCACCAGTATATTGAGCAATACAAACACCCCCTGCATTTAGTATTATTTATGATACCCAGAAACTGCATGGTCAGCGGTTATTAACATTGTCCATCCAAGGATATGAACTGAGCCCTGTAGATTGCATTCCTTACCTCGTAGTGTTGACTGCATGTATATTGTAATAGGGTGTTGTTGTTTTGGGGCAATTCCCCTATTAGTGTTCAGCCACCCAAAAACCAAATCGCAACAATGGGGTCTTTCCCCCAAGAAACAAGAATGCACTCACTTATATAATGTTGCTAATTAATATAACCCCACATCCTTGCAAGCGGCATTGTGGTCCTTGGGGGGGACGGGTTCAAATTTGAATTCTCATTACCCATGAGAGCCTGTATATCTATTTTTTAAATTACAACACTTTTTGAGAAGTTATGTGGAGTTTGAATTTTTTTGAAAACTACGAAAAGGTAAACTTTGAGCATGTCGGTTTATTAGTGGGGATGTTTCAAATCAATCCGTTCTCATGAAACTATAGAGGGCCTCCTTCCCTCATTAACCGGCGATGTCCTTTGGCAAGTTACTATTCTAATATGAGTAGAGCAAAATACGTACAAAACAATAAAAAATATAATAATATAATAAAACATGACGAACAACTATTTTAGTAATTTTTTTTTTTTATTTAAAAACAGACAGGATTATACCGTAGATTTTTGTAGTTGAAAGACCTTTTATTCCACTTTTCAAGGTGAACCGGTTTCAACGATCTAGGCAAACGTGAAATGGGGTAATTTGAAGACGGGTTACATAAGCTTTGTTTCAAAACTAGTGAACCGTAACAGAACAAAATGGAACAGGATGTACGAAACACATTCGTCATTCAGAATCTGTTATAAATTGGAATAATTCTCAGTAGTTTTTAAATTATAGCACGCGACTCATGATTGCTTTTTTTTTGGGACACCCTGTCTACATAAATTTGTAGTCCGCTATTGGGCTACGATATATATCACTTAGAGCTGAAACCTCAACTCTCAAACTGCATATCCCTGAAAAAGCAACAAAAATATCATAAAATATACTTGCCATCTTCTGTTGTCCCTTTTGTGCACTTGGTTGCTATGTAGATTTAATTGACCTTTGATCGACACGTCGTTTATTATTTTCATATATACATTAAGTGTTCAGACACTGTTTCCGATTAATTTGATATCCCTTGGACAACGTTTTTATTTCAACACCAATCAACAGTAAAAACTATTATTGCATGACAATAAGCACTTCTCTGCGGACACCTTTTGCTACATATGCATTATTTTTTTCGAAATCAATCGTTTCAATGACTACAATTAGGCCCAGACTCATATGTAAAAGTATTTACCATACCCTGCGCACCACCGCTGGATGCAATCTATGTGATAGAGTTGGAATAAATTCTACCAATGGTGGTCAAGCTTTCAGTGGTCATAGGCAAGGGCGTAAGTAGCAAAGGTGGTGTCCTTCACACAGCACACTTCGTGCTTTATCAGAAATCGGCTTTTTCTATTCTCGAGCTGGGAAATTCTTTTCAAATTAGTTACAAATAGGCTGGTTTCTAAAAAAATTCCTACTTCCTGCTGATGAAGCAAATGCGTAAATACCTTTTAATCGTATAATGAAAACCTATTTTGCCATGCATGGTTGAGCATTCTCAATTTATGCGCAGTCGCACAAATCCCTATCAATATGCCAGCTCTTCAAGCGGGATCAGGGCCGTCCCTAGTGGGGTGAGGGGACACCCCCAATTAAAACATTATGTCGGCAAAATGTAAGTTGTCTGGCAGTATGTCGGGAAATTTACATTTTGAGGGCTGATTTTATTGTTTGGTGATTTAGCAGGAGAATGATTGAACAGGTATTGAGCATCGCCGTTGGTCGTTGGATGCCATGAAAATTTGATAATTCCCTGAATCCGGACCATGGTTTGCGGCACAGAGACTAAAACCCCCCCCACCCCCTCCATTAAATGGTCTGTGGACGCCTGAGCGGATAAGGATTATGAATGAGTGTAATAGACCTCGGGTATTTAGGGTTGACTATCTACATTGGTGTCAGAAATACCCTAAAAGAGCCACAATTTCAGGTGTTTAATAAAGATTTATGAAATTCTTTAAATACATATTTAAAAAGTATTTTATTACTTTGCGAAAGAGCAACTTCCCATTGAATTCTGGACTCAAAGGACTGAGTTGTTCCTTATTTTACGAAATCACGTGTTTCTTTATTTAGCGGAGCGGATGACATTTTTTGCTTGGGGTGTGCACTTCCAGTATGAAGCATGCAAACTTGCATCTGAGTTTTTTTAGTATGCTGATTCCAAAAATAGCGGGAAGCAAATTGACACTCCAACGGATCCCGCCAAAAATTCAAAATGGCCGCCAAAAAACCTGTTTTGCCAGTATATCGGCTGTATTTTTTGGCCAATAGCATATAGGGGCTGATCAACGGTAAGTACTGGTATCTGGCCTGGGTTGACAAGGAGTGTGATCTGTTTTATGATATTCATTCCATGCTTCACCTATAGTGGGTGAATGTGCGCCATCTCGAAACAGGGTACTGACACATGTGAGCTGGCGAAGAAGGCTGACCATGATTTGTCCATATTCACCTGATCACCGTGATGCTCACTAGCCAATACTGACCTCACCTTTTCAAACCAAACTTCTGCCTTTGATCATCATTCATTTCAACAGGTATTGAAACTACTTGGTCACCAGGTACAGTTGGAGAAACATTATATAGTGAGACTGGTGGCACACCAGTGTATGACTTTGGCAGTGACTTGATAGATTTCAACTTTAGCTGGGGTCTGTTTTCAGGAGTCTGCTGAATGACCCTAACATCATCAGGTCATTGTCATTCGTGATGTTGTGTGATTGATATTGCCGTGCCAATATCTCGACTAGAGGTGGATGAAGATGTGTGATCTGTTATCGAGGTTTAGTGGTAAAAAGTTGGTCTCTGAGGGTTGAAGGATAGACACACCCTTCTCTCTCATACCTGTCAATTACTCTATTGGCTTCCTCGGTGGACAGTTGCAAACCTCTGTCATATGATACAGAAAGACCTTTCTCAAAAAGGTTGTCAATGAGATCACGCTTTAGTGTTCTGTTGTGAATGAGTAGGCCAAGATAAAATGGGAGAGCAGTCTCACGGTATAACTTTTTATTTTACCCCACCCTTTTTACTGAGGCACCCTTTATACTGAAAATTTCGGACCCCACCCTTTTTACCAGTCGCAAGCAATATTTTTTATTACCAGTACCATGACCTTGCATCACACTATTTTGGAATTTCTTTTTAGCAAAACACACACCAAAAATCTTGGTTTAAGTTATGTCTCTTAGTAATACAGGTATAGGGCCTACCAACAGTTTCTAGTAGGTTCCTTCCCTGCAGCCAGTACAACACTAATAATGGACCGAGAAATCCAGAAAACAAATTCTGTGTGAACGATGTTCATGGCATCTTGCTGTAGGGTTGTATACGAGATGAAACTGACTTTGTTTAGTCCATAAGCCAGTCTGCCTGCATGGAAAGCACTTGAAGCTAAGTGGACTGTTGGGTCCAAATCTCAACAAAGCTCCATATCGGGCAGTTAGGTGGTCGCCTAGCAGCTGATCAGAGAGATGGATCTATATACTTTTGTTTTACTTAAGTGGATACAAACAAATTATATTGAGAGTAAAATCATATAAGATTGCATTTTTTCTGAAAGTTTCATAATAGTGATGCATTTTGGTGACTTCAGAAGACTATCATTAACAGGTCATTTACTGTTTCAACCCAAATGTAGTAATATCCAGGGGAGGGCGGTCAAGAAATCCCTATTTCAGACGTCGCCATTGGTTTGACACGTAAAAGTGAAATCTTGACGAAAAATTCTGATTTTTTTATATGTTGTCAAGGAATATTTTCTTATTCCAAAACGTTGGAGTTGAAGAATCAACACCACTGGAAGGGTTATTTCTGATTTGTTTTGTATGAATAACGAATGAGGACGAGGTCGTATGTGGGTCATGGGAACACCCATGACAGACCCACATCAAAGCACCCAAATTGGTTTGTGGTTTGCACTCCGTATTGCTGTAATTCTTTTGACATTTTGGTGCGTTGCTATAAAAATAGGCTGGCAGCCACCGCCTGGTTACTATCATGAGAAAACAAAATCAACGATTTAATAAACTAAAATGAGCTAAAATTGAATATGGAAAAAGTTAAAGTTAAAAGTGTTAGCAATAGAAATATATTGATTCAAGACTAAAAGAGATATTAATATTCCCTTTCCCCTGCCAAAATTGTTTGAATAATATATTCCCCGATCGCCAAATCACCAAAAACAGTCTCTTACACAATAAAACAGGCACTGCTGGCATACAGATGGGGTTACCAATGGAAACCGCATTAAACCAAATGCTGGTATCAGTGAAAATGTCGGGAATGAAAGTCGGGTATTTAATCACTTGATGTTTGCTCCGAATTGTGAAGATTGGCCAATGTTTTAAGGACAAAAAATATCATTCAAAAGGAATTGGAGCTATGTGGACAAAATTTGCCGACTTTATGGTCAAATATCTAAAGAACTTTTTGGCAAATATTAATTTATTTTGATCTGTTTTCTGTATTTTTTAAAAGTCGCTTGCAAAAAACTGTACTCATCGTTGACAACTTGGGTACTCAAAAACCGGATAAAATACGGCGCGCAATAGACAAGTTTTGCAGGCTTATAGTTGCAAGTATCTAAGCATATATTTTTGTTGACCAGATAATCCAAATTAGCACCAACACAGGTACCACGAATGAAGGATGAACTAATTGGTTGGGTTGCTATGATACAACATCAATGTCAATATCAGGTAGGCTATCCTAGGCGTCAAGGACGCGGTATTAAGACTGGCATTGACTGGGGCACGTATGTTCCCAACGAAAATTCTACATAATCATCTCCCATATCAAAGTTATTTTTTCAGCCCACTATCAGCTTTTGTTTATTCCTCAATATCATCTGGCATCAAATCCCAAAATTATGCATCAGAATCTGATCATCGCACAAAAATAAACATCCCAACTCCAGGTTGTTTTGGACGGGCACTGCCATTTTGGACCCGGGAGTCGCAAAAATCATCGGCAGTTTCGGATCGTGCAATCTTTCTCGAAAGCTTATTTTCGTAGACGCATTTCTGCGGGCAAGGTGAAGAAGTAGTGTATGGTATATTAATCGGTTAATAGTATTTACGCTGAATATTGTTTAACAGGAATTTTAACCCACCCTTATATTGGTCATCCACGCTTTATACAGTCCATCCTTTTAGTGGAACAATGTCGGGCCCCACGCTTTTTGCGATTTCATGATTTTCACCGGCACGCATAAAAGCGTGGACTGCCCACTATGTTTCGTTTCACAGCATGGAAGACTTAGTAACTGTGTGATAGATGAGCAGCTGTGCTTACATCATTATCATCAGAAGATTGTCTTCCACTTGGGCCCCCTTTAGAATCATCCTTACTAGAGCGCTATGCAAAGGTGGAGATAATAGATTGTTCATCACATGAAAGATTAATTGAAAGTAGTATATTTCTCAAATATTTCTTTGCGAATGAACTTTGCAACTCATTAGCATGACCGCTCATCAGAATCGAGGTGTGAAGCGGATGATTGAGTCACTACCAACCCAATGCACTAGTTTTGGGAAATACACCTCAATAGGATTATGTGATTGACAAAAATCCTGTTCTTAAACCCTTACTTTTACGGTCATTTAGCCACAAGTTGTTTAGTAATTTTTTATCGTGCTATGAAAGTCATTGTTGTTCTTACATTTTATCCCTAAAGTACTGACATGTGGTGAGTACAGTACTGTATACTTAATGGCAAAACTATGTTTTGACAACAACAATTTAAACATGTTTTTGGGGGAAAATCGTCCATTTGGCAGGAAATACACCACCACAACATGATATTTGACATGTGATGATTGTATTACTTGACCTCAAAAAAGATGTATAGACACCAGATCATGTAATTATTGGCATCTAATATAACCAATTTATAGGCAAAAAAACAGGTTTGGCGGACATTTTGATTTTTTTTGAATTTTTGGCGGGAACCGTTTGAACGTACATTTGCTTCCCGATATATTTTGAAATCAGCATACTCAAAAACCCCCAGGTGCAAGTTTTCACGATTCTTACCAGAAGTGCAAGCCTCGGTCACATATCCCGACCCCACTAAGGGACGCCACCATTAGACTTCAAGGGGGGGGGGGGTGGGGTTGGAAGTTTGGATGAGGGAAAGTTTTTTTCGTTGGCTTTTGGAGGCAGGTTTTTTTTTTCTTCTTCAAGTCAAGGCTGGATTTTTTTTGCCATACTTGACGATGTGTTTTATAAGGTGCGGGTAATTTTTTTTATGGAAAGCGGGGAAAGTTTTTTATTTTTGCCTAATATGGTGGGTGATTTTTTTAGAAGAAACCTTCCACCCCCCCCCCCCCCCCCCCCCCCCCCACCCCCCCCCCCCCCCCCCCTTGAAGTCAAATGGTGCGTCCCAACAGCAATAATCGTGCCGAATAAGTATTAAATGATAAAATTGAATTCAAAAGTAGTCAAAAAGATCTCTGGGCGGCGTCTTTAGAGTTTGTCCATTAAGTCTGGAGGTTGACCTTTAGCTCATTAGGTGGTCTTCATTGTCTATAGATGCCCAAGCGGAAATTGGCTGAAATCCGCCAATGACCAATTTTCAACAGCAAAGTTGTGTGTATTGTTATAAGTATGGGGATATAGTGTAAGAATTCTGTTCCCAGTTAAAAACTTTTTTCAACTTTTTAATTTTTTAGTTTTTGAAATTTAGTTTCATTCAGATGCAAAGAAATCCAAACTAATTTTTCAAATGTGGCAATACTTTGAAAGACAGATTTGATTATATTAACAGATTACAGATTTTATTGGCAAACCGCTTCTTACCTTTATATAGGCCTATTCATCACAGGTATTGTCTCGCTGGGAGGTCTTTGTAATGGCCAATTTGATTTTATAAATACTTGTACCTGACTGATAACACATTGGATAGGGGTTCCCCTTTGTGCGAGTCCAGGTGTGTATGCCAGGATTTCTCAACAATTTGCCCCCACTGGTGAAACAGGGCTTCTTCTAGCGTATCACAAGTCACTGGTAATGGTTGTGGTGGTGTCAGGATTTATTTCAACTTAGTAAGATGATCCGGGTGTTAGCGTGTATCCATGGTACGGACGATCCTAACATGGTCAACTTTTTGCCCGGGGGGCGGATTGGGAAAGAATCAGGGGTTTACACCCTACTCTTATTCGACACTGACTGCGACTGCACATAATACAGTTGTGATCTCTGTACATGGGACCGCCAGCTTAACGTCCCCTCCGAAGTGACGGGAGGTTTTCAGATTATTTGCCCAAAATTCAAAGTGAAACATGAGGAGGTGGATACTGTATGTAATCAGTAGCCGTTATACAGATTAAATCCAGGATTGAGCACCCGATTTAATCCCAGGTAAGTGACCACGCCGGGATTTTTTTGGTAAATTGAGCCTCAGGATAGCACCCTAACCGCTTAGGCCACGCTCTCCGCACTTAAGGGCGAACAGGGCTCTAAATATATTTGGATAAGACAATCGTTTTTTAGATGGACATAGTATAATCATTAAAATTATGAAAGGTTTTTTTTCATTGATATAGCTTTCTTAGTGTGTTAGAAACAGAACGTTATTTTTTCGGGGATAATATGAACAATTGAAATGCTTTACCTAGTTGCAAAATACCTTCTATCACTTCCTATTTCAGAGATAATCGTTAGTATAACCTCCACTTGTTTTAACACATTTTTGGAATACGGGCCGATGTTGAAGGGCCATTATGTTGAAGGGCCATTTTATCCTCTATTTCTTTATTATTCCGTGTTTTGGGGATGGTTGGTGGCCCATATGTGATCCATTGATAGCTCATATTTGGCCTGCAGGCTGCCAGTTGAGAACTCCTGGTGAAGGCTACTAGTAAAAACTTACTTTGTGAAAAAACAATTCTGACAAATATTCACATGATAAGTTGTCCTTAGTTGGATTTTGTTCAAGAGTAGCTGCTGCTAATATATGCAATTTAAAGGTGCAACTAGTAGAGAATTCCCATATTGGGTGTCCTTTAAAAAATCGAAAAGTACTGATTTTTGCCCTCTGAATGTCAAGGCTCTTCCTCAAAAATATCTAAGCCGATAAACGTTTCTTGATACAAAAAATTGTTTTAATTTTTAATTTCGTTATAGGAGCAAATACGAAATTCAGGCTAGTTAAATTGAAATACAAGCAAAATCCATATCGCTTTTTTTTCTCTTTTTGACATTTACTGTGTAGTGAAAATACAGGCAAGAAAAGAAATCTATTGTGTCTAATATATATGAAATTACTATTATACACAATAATTTGGTGCCTCAAAATCTCTCGTTGAATATTTAAGGTTTATGCACTATGTGTGAAAATGTTTCTGAAAATAGTAAAATTGGTGTACAGTTTCCTTTGCACGAGTCAAATAATGCATTTAAGAAAATCATGTGCAAAACAGTTGCGACAATAACCAAACCTTGTAGGGTTTTACCTTTGTGCGAGTCTGAATGGGTTTTGAGGACTATCATGCTGGCAAACCATTTATGGCAATAGTCATATTTGGTAGGATTTTTCTTTTGTGTGAGTCCAAAGGTGCAGTTTAAGAACATCATTTCGTGCAAAACTTTTCTGACAATAATCGCACTGGTAGGGCTTTTCTTTTGTGTGAGTCCGAATGTGCTTTGTAAGATTATAATTAAGTGCAAAATATTTCTGACAATAATCACACCGATATGGTTTTTCCTTTGTGTGAGTGCGAACATGTTTGGTAAGACTATGCTTATGTGTAAAACATTTCTGACAAGAGTCACACTGATAGGGTTTTTCCTTTGTGTGAGTTTGAATGTGCTTTGTAAGATAAATATTACGTGCAAAACATTTCTGACAATAATCACACTGGTAGGGCTTTTCCTTTGTGTGAGTACGAATATGATTTGTAAGATGATAATCATGTGCAAAACATTTTTGACAATAATCACATTGATAGGGTTTTTCCTTTGTGTGAGTACGAACATGCTTTGAAAGACTACTGTTATATGCAAAACATTGCTGACAATAGTCACACTGATATGGTTTTTCTTTTGTGTGGGTGCGAATATGGTCTGTAAGACTATGCTTATATGTAAAACATTTCTTGCAATAGTCACACTGGTAGGGTTTTTCCTTTGTGTGAGTCCGAATATGCATTTTAAGAACATCATCACGGGCAAAACATTTCTGACAATGATCACACTGATAGGGTTTTTCCTTTGTGTGAATCCGAATGTGCTTTGTGAGATTACTATTTAGTGAAAAACATTTCTGACAAAAATCACACTGGTAGGGTTTTTCCTTTGTGTGAGTGCGAATATGCGTTGTAAGACCACCAGAATATGCAAAGCATTTCTGACAATAGTCACATTGGTAGGGCTTTTCCTTTGTGTGAGTCCGAATATGCTTTGTAAGATTACCACAAAGTGTAAAACGTTTCTGACAATAGTCACACTGGTAGGGTTTTTCCTTTGTGTGAGTCCGAATATGCATTGTAAGGTTACAATCATGTGAAAAGCATTTCTGGCAATAATCGCACTGATAGGGCTTTTCCTTTGTGTGAGTCCGTATGTGCACTATGAGTTTACTGTTTGATATAAAACATTTGCCACAATAATGACACCTATTGTAGGTTTCCTTCTTTGTGTGAGTCTGAGGGTGTGTTTTAAGCTTATTTGTTTGTGCAAACATCTGGCTATATTCACACTTGTGTGTTTTTACCTCCTGATAATTGCAAAAGTGTTTTGCACAAGAGGTATTTGCTGTAATGTCCTTTTCACAATACACACATTGATCAGGCCTTTCCTCCTTGCAAGTTCCAGTGTGTGCAAATGCTGATCTTTGATATGATTTGTCATGAAGACGGCCAGTGTTTTTTCTCAAATATAAATACTTGTGATTGTGTAGTTTTTTATGCAGCATCAGTCTTTCAAAAGAGTGTGTATAGATTCCACAATACTTGCATTTAAATGGTTTATATTCTTTCATCATGTGATGCTTGATTGACAGCAGGTGATACATTAGGATAAAATCACAATGCAGATAATATTTACAATGACGTATGCTATTGGAGTGTTACTTTCATGGATAGCATTGTTGCATTTTGAAGCTCTAAAATCAAGGTACTTCCATTTTGAGAATACTGCATTTCCCGTAAAGGGTAGCTGGTCAAAGTTTTTATCTTCTTTAAGTTGAAACCTGAACATTAAAGTTAGATATTCCTGAAACAGCAACAAAAATACAATGTTTATTATTGTTGGGATATTGAATATACATCTTCAGAAAAGGTCTGCAATTTAAAGTTAATTATGATGTATTGAAAAATGCTGCACTAAATTATTTTATCAGTGGTGCTCTATGCAGCTCGGGTTTATTACAAAGCAAAAGTGAATTATGATTAATAAAAAATAAAAAACAAAACACACAGTAATCATTTTCTTTTAAATATATAAGACCACTATTTGTGAAATTTTTAATTTTTTTAATTGCATGTAATTTTTAACCAACTGTTTATTGATACCGAGATTAGTCAAGAAAATGTTGTTTTTCTAAATTGATTAATAGCCTATTAAAATGTTTAAGCATGTCCCTGCCATGTCAGTGGCATCATGCACTTCGAAGGTTCCCTTCTACTTGTGTAATTCCTTCGATTTGGTCAAAAGGCCAGGTGACGATGGTTAAGTGTAAGGCTCCAAAGGCAAAGACATCGATGGTCTTCACGACATGAAAATATCTTGTGCATGCACAATTAATGTGAATCAGAACACTACAAAAATTGCGGTTTTGCATGATAATACTATGATATGTTACTCAAGGGTTTAAAGAGACACTGGCACATTTGTTGAAAAATAGTGCACTCTCAAGATTTTCCAAAATTGATATTGTCGCATGGTTGTAACTTGTAAAGCTTTTATACACATTTGCCATCACCTGAAATGATTAAGGGGAGAATCTAGTTCAAAGGTTTTTGATGTAAGATTTGCAGTGATTTTAATTTTGTTACATTGCTACAATTGTTAGCTTTATTTCCCTTTCTATTTGGTGAAAATCGGACATTCCGTTCCCATTTTATGATCATTTAAAGTCAATTGCGTCTCGCGAACAAACATAATTTCTTATGTTTTTTTATTGTTTTTCAACCAGCTATATTTATTATGTATTTTATTTGGAGTTTAAAGAACAAAAATGTTACTTATTAGCATAATTAAAATTAATTAAGTGTTTCTAGATCATAAAAGGCCATAACTTTTATCGCTTGTGTAAAAGTTGCTCGAAAAAAAAACAGGTTCTAGTAGAGCTTTTGACTTCAAATTTGGACCAATAGTAATTCATGATATGTACTACAACCTAATGGGCCATTTTGTGGAATTTCTCTTTAGCTTTTATTTTATGGGGGTCAAAGTTCTAACCAGCAATGAAAATTCAAAAAAACCATGGATCGGGTTGCTATAGCAACCAGAAAATCAAATTACGAAAAATCTCTTCATTAGGTTGCACCTACTTGACCTACTAACACATGTGTTAAGTCTTATTATTATCCGAGTATTGCAAATTAGTGAAAAATGAGGCGCAACTTTTGTATTTCACTGAAGCCCAAATTAAAGTTTGTTGACCTTTGACCTCGTGTAACGGCATGGAATGAACTTGAACTCTGTAAATTGATTCATTTTTGAAAGGCTTACTTATTTCTGAATATTTTCCTGTATGTCATTCCTATATAATCCTGAACTAAAGGCTAGGCATATTTTCCATAGACACCTCTTTGAACTTGACCCCCACCCCCCCCCCACCCCCCCCTTAAGCCCAAACACAGCGCCCTAAGGTACGGGTAAACCGAAACATTTTATACTAAAATGAACCGCGTGTGTATTTATTCAGCAGACGAAGGAAATGGCGTGTAACACAAGGAAACACACACTTGGAATGATACCCACGCCATGCACCTATTTGAACCGGTATGGGACTTTTTTTTTGTTTTAAGTGAATACGATGTTATGATATTAAGTAATTAGTCACATGTTGTTGAGTAAAAATTAAGCAAACTTTAAGTTAGCCTACTTGGATGTCCTTTAGACCTCTGATTAATGTCGGTTTTGGGTTATGCTATTATTTTTATGTGTAAATTAATCTCTTTACTTCTTCCAATGGCTAAGACTATCATTTGCAAGCAAATTAAATAAATTTCCTATTTTGTGAAACGTGCTAGTGCCCCTTTAAAAGGAAAGTAATTTTCTTGGTGAAAACTCTCGGCAGATTAAAATAATGACTGTATAAATTTGTACACCATCCTCCCCTGTTCTTGAAGTCTTAGATTAAAGAAATTCTAGTGCGTACAGGTGATATCCAGCTTTATTACTGGATGGACAGACTCCCTCTATAGCGAGTTATGTGAACAGCCTTTACAGTGTGTGCGTTAGCGAAGTTGATATTGCGAAATGAGGGCCGATGAAAAAGGCCTACTTGATGCGGTTTTTATTATATGATCTAATTGAATGCGACATGCCATCAAAAGACATTAACAATTGGTGGAAAGGGTTCCTGAACCACCGGCTACCTGTATTGAACTAGTGGTATAGTAGTGCGCCAACAGTGAGAGCACGATACAGGTGTAGAATTTACAGGCGCTGTACTAACAGTCTTGCATAGCCCTACTGTATAAACGAATGGGGCACTCGATCAGTTGAATCTTCATGCACCATTAGTTTACACGCGTTATTCCGTGTCGTCTTTGGAGCCCGGACTTTGGCTTTCTTTTTACTTTCACACCGGTTTGTCAATCGAACTGGTCGAGTCCTAGTGATTGTAGTGTCCTTCATAGGATTTTGTTCTGAGCATGAATGCTTCACCTATTTCACGATCGCCAATATCCATTCTACAAGGTCACGGTTCGCGATTTATCGGTGTGTGTTGCTATGGTAGGTAGGACACTCTCTAATGGGGAGAAGTTTCTTACACCGGTTGTAAAAGGAGATATGGTCCGGAAGGAACCACATAGTCCGAGCTCCATAGATAAGAAGGTTCACATTAGGAAACTCTAGAGGGAGGTGTTCATGCAGTCTCAAGTTGATAGTGCCTGCACAGCACTAAGCAGGGCCGGAAATTCGAAGAGAACCAAGAACCGGTTCGCTGAAGGTTCGCCCAAAATTACACCTGCGAGAACCAACAATCGGGTTCGCGCAAAATTTGTGCCGATCAAAACGATATAATAAAAACATGCGTGCATAGTTATTTGTTTATTTCGGACAAAAAATGAAAGATAGAATATCATAAATTCATGAGATCAAAATAAGCGGACAAATGTTAAGTATAAGTAATAAAGTTCCATATCATGACCCTTCTGCAAAGCGTTTCCACTTGAAGATCTACAGAATTTATCAACACCGTTTGCATTTTTGATCAATATCGATTACAAACTGATACGTAACTTCAAGCTCGTTCATCATTGGTTTGTTGTCGACACTTACTGCGTTATTTTCTACCAATCACTTTCATGCACACTGAACATGTCTGCTCGAATTGTCATGTCATAATCGGAAACGGCTTACTTGTACCCAAGATAAAAAGACCTTGATTCGCATTTTGTAAGTAAGTCATTCCAGCCAAATTTTGGTTAAATAATTTTAGGAACAATAGCATTATTAAGATGAACAAGATCCCATTTGTATGTATTATACAATCATATTCAATGAAAGTTTGGGGAAAAAATCTCGAAAAGTATTTTAAATAAAATCCTATCCAGGGTATCGCAGATGAGGTTTGTTTACGGATCCAAGCTTTTGACAAAGCTGATGAATTCGACCGAAGAACGCATTCGCCGGAGCTTTGGCAACAGGTTTCTTACAAAACAAAAAAAGGAATGTTTATCTGTTTTTATAATACCAAATCCAGGAATTCAGTTTTGTCGATCACAAACTTGAACCAGCTATTAGTGTTATTTAATTATTAAAAAAAAAAAAAAATTTCTTATTTCAATATAATTGAGCATGGTATAAATTTTGTTAGGTTCTCGCGAATCCTTCTATGAGAACTATAAAAGCAGAGAACTGAAGGTCGCAAGGTCTCGCAAAGGTACTTTGCGAGAACCTCATAGGTTCTCGCAAAGGTCCGACGAATTTCAGGGCCTGCTAAAATTGCTTCACTGTGTGTTCAATGGGAAAAAACCATTAAATTGATCTAAAAACTAAACTAAATCTAAGATTAAGAACTTCTACGAAACAAAGAACAGGGGTTTGTAAGTTTGAGTCCATGAAACTATTCATATAGGGAACACCAGGTTTTATTATGGGGTCGAAGCACCCGTTAAGTAAAGCACAAAGAACATGTGTGAGAAAATTAAACCTTCCCTATAGAAGTAAAGAAGGAGGAGGTCAATGAGGTCACCATACAATAGTGTACATTGTACATGTAGTGCTTTCACATTTGCACACACACGATTTTGGCTCATTTTGGATTGGAATTTTTGTCGTAACTCTGCTACTACTTGGGCTACGATTTAATTGACCCCTCATGTTAAAGGAAAGGAATTTACTTTCAGGGTGAAAACACTTTCAGATTAAAATAATGACCGTTCAAATTGTGACATTCTTACCATAGACGACATCGTAATAAAGCGTGTTGAAATGTTGCGTGAAGAGTCAACGAAGCGAGGGCAATTCTTCACCGTTACTGCGAGCAGGTCGGAGGGCTATATCTACGGCACACCGGACGACGTTACTGCCTGGGCTGGCGACATTCGTACGAATACGTAGCAGTTTCTTTTCTGAGTTAGGGGGTCAATGACATTCACGGGTGGACAAACAAGGCGTTATTCCAATACATCATCTAAAACAGAACTCTTAGTCTCAAATGTAGGCGGCAGACAGACAGGAAATGTTAAATTACCACTTACCGAACAAAGTGTTTGGATGTCCAGCGACTTCTCTTTGCATGTTTGGCCAGATGTAACCATTTAACAAAGCAGAGGAAGGAAAGGAAGAAATCGGAAGATACCGATGCTGTAAAATGGGTTACCGTTTTAATACACTATAAGCGTGTATGGGGCACACACTAAATAAACCCTCCACTGAAAATACACGTAAAAATACCACCATCGCGCCCTCTGATTTTCACGCCGCATGCAACCAATATTTTGAATGTGTTGAATCGTTTCCCTATAGATCACGTAACTGAAACTTTCAAAAGACTTTGCAATTTTGATGAGAATTTAAGAAGGAAAGGGCATATAAAAGCCGCCACCACTATTTTGAGCCTATGTGCACGCCTCATAACCACTTTCGAACTTGGGCCGGAAGTCGATAGCTAGTTTCCCCAACCGTATCTTATGTTATTCTTAACACGGTTTAAAAAACATGTTTATTCCAAAAATTTTGGGTGAGATAATTTTTAACCTAGATCCAAAATGAATGCAATGCTTGTTTACCACACCTGTAAACAAAATCCCAGGGCCAAACATCCCAGTTGGGGCCATGGGGGTAAAATACGGTTTAGGTGGGCACGTCAGGGGGGGGGGGGCCCCACATGGGCAAAATCGCTGTTCATTGGCCATGTGGGGCCTACTGGGGTTTTGTCCACGGGGCCTCGATTGGCCCCATGTGGGTTTGCACAGTTGGTTGCAGGTGGGTTATTATAGGTACAATGTGGTTCCCTCCCATAGGATATCACTTTCTGGGGGTGTTATGGGCTCACCCGAGTGTACCCATAAAGGGTTCAATGTGGGGGTCCATGGGGGCTTTCATAGGCCCAAGATGGGGCAAATTCAAATTCTTTTATTTTTTTCTTAAAATTGGTAAAAGTAGACTTTTTTGGTTGGTTAAAAACACAAATGTATGTTTTGTTGTTTCCTCAGCTAACCATCTCCCAAAAGGATGGGAATAATAGCTGAAGGGCAAAGAAACAAGAATTGCTTACGTATAATTTTAGGCAAGGTTTATTTTTAATATGATAGTAGGTGCTATGGTGTTTTCAAAAATGTTAAACGTTCTGTACACCTCCTTTCTCTAAAGGTGTATCAAAATGGTGATGAAAAAGTAAATAGATACAGTCTTATAGAGCTTGTCTGAGAAGTAAATATTTAAAAATACTAAAAATACTTAAAATAACAACTTATGATCAAAATTGCATTTTACAGCAGAAAAAAATACAGGTCATCGAGACCACGCCCATAGGGGTGAGCCCTGTGGAAGCCCACCTGTAGCCCATTGCTCGCCCTCACCCCACATGGGGCCCATATATAAAACCCTTGAAAACCCCACGTCCTAGATCCCACACAGACCCTTGAATAACACACACGGACCCATTGGGGTTGCCATAGTAACCACGCCAATTAACCCACTTATATCCCACATGGATCCACCCTAGGTTGCCCACTTGAAGCCTAGCCCACATTAAGCCACCTTGCCCATGTTAAACCCATGTTGGCCCCAGAAGGGCATGTTGGCTGGGAATTGGAACAGTCTATTTACACAAAAAAATCACTACGCGCAAAAATATGTGAATTTTCCCTTTTTAAACTTTAAGTAGGCCCCTAACAATAGACTATTTGCGCATCCCCGTAAAATGCATATCATTCGGTGCCCATTTCTATCCGGGAACTTTTACCAGCCTTCAAGTTGGCTAAAAACACACGGTTTAGGAGCGTAACTAAAATAACCGCAGGAAACTTACCCTATCTGTGAGTTGAACTACAGTGTTTCAAATGATAGTCCGTCAGGTGACAAGTAGGGCACAGTACGAACGAAAATATAACGTTTTGTCGTGATTTTCAACACCAGTGCCTCGATGGTTTTTTGTTTCATAGATATTCTTCTACAAGATTAACTTCACGTGAAAAGGTACTTTGTTTGTATTTTAGGCAGTGTCGGCGACGCTGAATCGAACAACAAATGTTTTCAGTGTAAAAATGACCTCTGTATAATTCCCGACTGGAAATGGGCACCCGAATTGAGATGCATTCGGGGATCGCGCAAATAGTCTATTGGGGCCCCTGATGGCCTCGAAACTATATCCATGTTAAGGCATATTGATTCAAATTTGATCTGTAGTCTTGAAAAAAGTCACAAAAAGCGAGTTCATTATGAGCGTATGACATCACAAGCGGAGGTCATTGTGAGATAATCAATGACCAGCCGCGTTGTAGGTGCGATATTTATTTACAAAAGATTTGATTGGTACGCGCCTCAAATAAGTTATGGAATTAGATTGGGGACCCCTGATGGCCTCGAAAAGACCTTCCAGATATTTGGCAGAAATGTTGACGACCCCCCGAGTTTCATGGAAAAAAACAATAGTAATGATTTGACCTCAGATGACCTCGAAATGACCTCAAAATATTTGGCATCAAAGGCCAACTAAATGGCATACTTGCAGTTTCTTGACTGCAATGTTATAATGGCAATTGTATGTATTTTCTTTTTATAAAGCATGATGCGGGGCTTAATCTTCTAAACGGCGGTGTGTAAATTTTCTGTAAGTCTCCTGATGATTAGAGTAGGACATCCCGGAGGCCTATGTCTTGTTTATTCAAAAACCGGGGGGGGTGCGGGGGGGGGGGCACTCAACGTTGTTTGGTGGTAGGGATGTTGGCCGGCCCGATTTCCGAACTT
Organism: Ophioderma brevispina; assembly: GCA_023653785.1. Lineage (NCBI taxonomy): Eukaryota > Metazoa > Echinodermata > Ophiuroidea > Amphilepidida > Ophiodermatidae > Ophioderma > Ophioderma brevispina. The sequence goes on from JAMKCH010024568.1 coordinate 55,009, forward strand.
GGGGGCTGGGGAAAGGATTTCAGTCTCCGAAAGTGGAGGGGCTTGGGAACGGATTTTTTTCCGAAAAGAGTTAGGGGATTGGGCGCTGAAATTTGCTAGAATTGGGTTTGAGGCCCCCCACAATTTTCTGAAAATTAAGGGGACCTTAAGAACTTAATTGCTCCAACTGGGGGTTCTTGAGGGACCGGCTGGAGAGACGGCGAAAAGGGGGTCTTAAGGCCGCACATACCCGTACTCTTTCCAATGTCAGTTGCCCCCCCGGGATTCAAAATAATAAACAACAAATAAACGCCATTTGATGTAATAAAGACAATACTAACGTGGTTGTTGTAGCCAATAAACCATTGGCCCTATAGGTAGTTCTCTAAGAGGTTTTGGCGAATTTGCGATTATGGGCCAATGTCACTGAAAGAGGTCAATAGTGTCGCCCGTGTTGTTTGAGAGAAAATAACTCATGCAATAGAAGACTCGGACCCAAGCGTCTGTTTAGGCTTACTGTAAACATCCAAGGGTTTACTGAAAATTTATATCACTAATAAATTGAAGGCGGAACCTTTCTTTAAATAAAAACTCGACTTCATGTAACCAAAGCCCACCCCCCTAAAACGCCTGGCGACCAATGCAGAAGGGAAGAACCCAATCTTTTCACTTATTATGCGCAGATAATTTACGTATGGACCCTCAAAACTTAAAATCACATTTGAAAAATTACACACCCCAAAAACGTGTCGCCATTTTAAATCCATTTGCCAGTTACCATACTATACAACGTAGGTAAGAAGTTAAAACAAACGTCGGTTTCTTCCTGATTGATTTATTTAATTCTTTAACTTGAAAGGCAAGTGCTTTATGAGTGTTAAAGGACTACCAAAAAGATAACAATTATGTCAATTGCTAAAAAAGCGCAGAATTTACATTTGCTAGCGTAATTTACGTTACCATGTTTTACACTTATAGGACGCGTCTGCTGATCATAAATTTTTATGCATTTGAAGTGACTTGTAATTGTAGATTCGTAAATTAATAGGGACATGTAGGTTTACTCTCTGCAGTACGGCGGCGCGTTTAATGTTTTTGCAACAGAAAACTTATTGCTTTATCATTTACGTTACTCGTCATTACGTTACTAGGGTGTTTTGCCCCAACTTATAGTAAATTCCATTTTCCAGCCATTGGATACCCCTCTTGGATGTATCGATTACTCTGATTACCATTATGTGTAAAATGATCTGACTTGAGCCAAGGATATGAACAAAATTGCAGTACTATAGGTTAAAGTTATCAATTATAGCAAGAGTATTCAGACGCCATCTTGGATGTTATAATGAGGCCTTTTTAATCAGATTTTTGAAAAAAATTTCTATGTTTTTAAGTTCTGGACTGTCAGGATAGGATAGATACCAATTTTTTACCAATCTGCAGTTCAAAAGTATTAGATCAGACACCTCTTGCTATGTATTGGAGGGCATATTGCATGATTAAGCGTGATTAACAGACTCAGAATTAATTGGTCACAATGAATGGTTGTTTTTTTATTAAAGAGATAAAGAGTCAGGCTAAAAATTACAACCTTTGAGTGAACAACAGATGATTTGTTTTGTGTTTGGTGCCATTTTGATTTTTTGCGTTCAAGGTTCTCGTCTGGCACCAGTGAATTCAGAAGAGATCAGCATAAATAAAAATGGTTTATAGAAAATGTTGAAAACATTATCTATCTCATTGAGTAACATTAAACATTCTTGCCTGTTACATCCTCATTATACAGATTATTCCACCTTCAGTACCACACACATTATTTTGAATACAGCTGCACCTGGGGTAAACTATACATGTAACTCTGCAATGGAATTACTGTATTCATAACAGAGTGATTTCAATATGTAAATGATGTGATGTCCAGGTTGCTTCATTGTTTTAAAGTGCAATATGCACATTCTTAGTAGCTATCATAACCTTGCATATGTTTAAATTCATATGACCCATGGCTTCTCATAAAAGATACACTTTAGCAAGTATATAAACCACTCTATGAACACTGCATAATACATCTAGAAATTGTCTCATGGAACTTGGTACAAAAGGATGGAAAGATTTTTAGTATAAAAACACACACACACAACAAAAAAAACCTCACTTGACAAACAATCCACACACACCAAAACCACAAAAACCAACTCAAACAACAACTCGGCTGTGTCGTGTACGCCACTCTTCTCCTACACGGCAGAGGAAAAAATGACAGACCTGAGGGCCTGCGGGCGATCTGGAGAAAACAAATTATTTAATGGGGGAAAATAATACTATGTTGTATATATAAGACAAAATAGGCTAATGGTTGAGAACCTCTTAAAATTTTCTCAAAGCAAGAACAGTAATAAAGAGGAAAGCCCGAACCGAAACCAAATTATCTTTTCCTAAACTATCTTTTCCTCGGGCCCGACCGAAACATTGTACCTTAAAAATAACACATAGAAAAAGGTGCACTCTCACAAACCACAGTCCCAAAATAAACCCAAATAAATCGTACACACGCCACTCAAATCGTGGATAGGGCCAAAGGAAAAATAGATTTTTTTTGGGACCTCGAAAAGTAGTAATGTGCTCACGTCGTACCCTTTACCAATATACTATTTGAAAAAGTCATGGCAAGACTCAACCATATGATCTAATGATATGGGCACTATAAATCTTGTAAAATAAATAAAATATATCTAGGCATGTTACGGTTAGCTGATATACTATAATGTCCAAATGTTAAAGATGAATGAAAGACCAAAAGGTATGCTAAGAAGACTAGGTCAGCCCTGGCCGAAAGAAAAGTGTAAATCTTAAAGGTGCATTTCGGACCTCAGCACCACCCATTTTTGTATGCTAGATACCGTCAAGGAAAGCACATCTAAAATTGACTTGATACCGGATTGCAGCCATCATTTATGAGCGAAAAAAAAATTTGTGCTCAGACTTCGCTCACATAGGCCACGAACTGCAAATTTCTTGCCCATTTACGACGAAAACACAAATTTGGGTGAGTATTTATACAGAATGACCAAAAAATTATAAAGTGAAATTTGGCCACAAGATACGTCACCCGTATAAACGAACAGATGACACAAACTTCATCAACCTTCCTCAGGAGGCATGCGGCTTCGGATCACGAAAAAATGCCCCGTTAAAGGTCCGACTCGAGATTTCAGGAAAATAATTTTTTAATATTAATTAAAAAACAGTCAAACCAGAACCCAAAGAGAAAATCACCCAGAATGCCCAATGCCAAAATTCGAGATGAATCGGATTCGCAGTAAAAACATTTATGTATAAACAATGCCATAGGGCACCGTGTATAACAAAATTATCGGATCCGGAATTTTAAACAAGGATGTGAGTCGTATATGAAGGACACCGATCCGAGCTCAGCAATTTCCCACAGTGATCAGCATATGGACAAGCATCAAGTACATACAAAAAAACACAATCTGCAACCGAGGGTGCCCTCATCGGGAATCTCTGAGTCAGCCTTGTAAACCCTGTTGTTGACCAGGATAATGCAAAAAAAAAAAAATTGGTCAGAACAGACCACAATGGTGGTCGAGCAGACACATATAGTTTAACCCTAACAATTGAGTTAAAGGTGCAACGAGAGATTGTGGGGCACCCATATATTGTATTATATGAATGATTTCATATTAAACAAGACCCCCCAAACAGATCTCACACCCTGTCCCTGATCACCGAAAGTGAAAACAAAATGCATTTTTTATTTTCCCAACTTCAATACAAAACATAGGCAAAACCCTGTATCCACTCCCATACGAAATTAGGAATCGCACAATTTTTGTAACAAAAAAATAGTTTTCTTCCCATCCCCCCTCTTGGAGACCCCCTGATATAAAACTTTGTATTAGTGCAAATATTAAATTTTTAACATTTTTAAGGGACACCAGCTATGTAAAACCTCCGTTGCACCTTTAATAAAAAATAAAACGATTTTTTTACTGCACTGGTAAACAGGTTAAGTACGGTATTTTTTTTCTATGTACAATGTGTAAACCACACAACTATTTCAGTTTCTTCCAATCACAGCTTATAAAGGTACCATTTATTATAAGTTTATCTGGCTCAGTTCTACTAAAAGAGGCACGCTTTCCTTCTCTCCTTGCCTCTTTTAACTGTGGCAGGAGCAACTTTCTTGCAGCTCGGATCTTCGGTGGATAGTCATCAAAAATGCGCCCTTCAACTTTTTGGCGTTCTCTGCATATTTTCTCTTTGTCCCGTATATCGTAGAACCCCCCTCTTGGCTTTAATTGGGCGTGGGTTTTCACGATCTTTTGCACCAATACGGTGACCCTCTGACTTCAATTGGCTCTTCTATTTTCAAAGTTTGTCAAGAAAAAACTTAAATACCTTTCTAGTGTCCTCCTTTCCATCTAAACCTCTGTTTTCAGGAACATTTTAACGTGCATTCTCCCTCATTGGTAGCTTGTGTAAGGGCAATTTGTCTTTCAGTTCCAGGCACTGTTTTTTCAATTATGCTTCAATCTCAGGAACATCTTTTTGGAGTTGTTCTACTTCGGAGTTTAGTATGTCCATGTTCCCCTGCTTGATTTCTTTCTAGCAACCCCACTGTTTTGAGTTCTTTAAATTCTTCTTTTAAGGTCAATGGTTCAATGTCGCTATTTTATACGCACCAAATTTTGTTTCTACTTCTCTGATGAAGATTTAATTCAGCCGCCCTTTCTCTTGTAGAGCAGGAGCAGAATATCATAGGGCTCTTATTTAGGGAGTTCGTCATGCCCGACTACATCTAAGGTTTGAACCTTTAGTAGTTAGTAATGGACCCTCTACATCAAGTGCAAGGTATTAGTGGTGTCCAATTGTGGTGTCACTTTTTCAATATGTGTCCAATTTAGTTTACACGGGGTCCACTTTTAAATTACTCCTATCATGTTGAAATGTATGCCAGATTGTCCGTCTTGTCACAAGGATAAACCAAAAATGTATAGTGTTGTCATCTATGACCTTTGTTTTGAGTTATAGGGTAAACATGTCTTAAAGTGCAAAAAGGTCAAACTCATTTTGTACAGGTCACATGTGAAAGTTACTCTGATTATATTTTGAATGCTTGCAAATTGTTGCTTGAGGAATGAGGACTCCCAAAAAGTATAGTTTTTTGTTATGTTAAATGTTTATTGCCGAGATAAAGGTCAAAGAATGTCAATGCCAACTGAATTTGTTGACCCATACCTATTTTGTCCATAGCATGAGACTATTCCTTGCAGATGCCTACAAACTATTCCTTATTTTGACACATTAGCTAATGAACAATTTGTTTTCATTTTTACCACAATTGGAGCAACGGCTGATTATTGAGACCCTGTACAAATGGAAGATTGACCTTTTTTGCATTTTTAGCCATTTTTTTACATTTTTACCCAATAAAGCTAAAACCATGTTCATAGATGGTACAAACTATACATTTTGGGAATCCTTATGCTAGACGGACAGTAATGGCATACATTTCAAAATGATTGGAGTAAGTTTAAAATTTTGACCCGTTAAACGTAATTGTGTCCCCTATTGATTGAAAAATTGACACCACAAGTTTGGACACCACTAACTACCTTGCACTGATGTAGAGGGTCCATACTAACGAACCAAAGGTGTTCAAATGCTTAATGTCGTGGGACATGAACGATGATGTGGACCCAAGTCCTTGCTCCCCTTATTGTTATCATTTCCACTACGCCGGGACCTGGTAAAGGAGCTGAACACTGAAGTGACGCGATGTCCGTTACACGTTTATTGATTGAAAGTTCCGTACCGCGTGTATTGAATTACAGGTTTCTCGTTCCGGCTGCCGCCTTTTCCTTTCAAAATCTCTTTTTTTTTTCTTTTCTTCTTGCTTTTCTTTTCTGGCAGAATTTTTGGGAAAACTCCGGGACGATCTATTTCCTGGACGGTCTACGATTAATCCCTATGATGCGAGTCAATTCTGCAACAAACCAATTCGGCAACAGCCAATTCCGTCAACAAAATTCTTTCGGCAACAACCCAATTCGGCAACAACCATTTCGGCAACACTCCAATTCGGCGACAACCATCGCACATTATTTTGTCTGAGGAACTAATCGTGCATGTGAAGCTCGCGATATGGAAATATTGCTTGTTTTTTTCTGTTCTTTTCTTGTGCAACAATTTATATAATTTTTATACAATAGTATTAGCCATCCTCTTGTCCAGTCGCTTTTTTGCAATAAACCAGTGGATTCTAATTTTTGAAACCAAAGGATAAGCAATGGATCCGAGGTAATGCTTGTCATTTTCCACTTTGTGTGTACCAGTTATGTTGAAATGCAGTTAATTTTACACAATAGTGTTAGCCTCTTTTAAACCAGTGTTTTTGTGATAAAAATACTGGTAAATTCTAAAAAATTTTGAAACCAAAAGGATATCAGAAATAATTGCTTGCCTTTTCAAATTATAAACATTTTCCGTAAATAATTTTCTGATTTTTCTGTGTCAATGGTATTAAACGAGCGAATTCCTAATATAAATCGCGGCCTTATAGTTCAGAAGAAGTTTCACATTTTTTCTCATTAGCTCAGTGAAATTCAAGGCCCAAGAAATGTTTCCTTTGGATGTTATGAAAATAAAAACGTTTCTCCAAATGTGGTCGACCACCTTTATTAATATACCCACTGTCCAATGGGCGAATTTAGTACACATTTTAATTTACAATAATTTCAAACGGCCAACCGACTTAACTAAAAAAATTTGTATTCAGAATGTTAAGTTATATGCTTCCATATGAGAGAAATCATCGAATGCAAAATATATTACACTGTTAGAAAAATTTCCGTAAATTTACGGAATTTTCTGGCAGCAGAATTTCCAGACTTTTGGGGGGTAAATTTACAGAATTGATGTCTCATATATGGGAACGAAATGTGGATTTTAAACAGAATTACCGTATTTAAAATTACGGAAAAAAAAAAAAAAGTCCGGAAATATGCTGCCAGAATTTTTGAAATATTTCCGTAAATTAACATTTTTTATGTTTTTATTTTTATTGTTTTCAAAACAGATTTTTCCGTAAATTACGGAAAATCTGTCTTCTTATTTTACGGAAATTTCTAACAGTGTAGGTCCTTGATCGGGTCACCCAATCAATATTTCATACTCAATAGAAAAAAAATCACGGTACGACTATGTTACAAAATGAATAACAGAGGCGTAGCCCGAGGGTATTTATGTTTGCGTCCATTAGACTAATCATTACTCATAATAGGTGTTTCTAAAAATGAAAGCCCGATTTTTGCACTGATGTAAAACTTTCCGTCAATAATTCCCTCCATATCTGGAATTTAAAGGATTAAGCTTAGAATTGTTTCTTCGTACGGTGTGAATATTAATTCGTATGGAGCAAAACAAAATTCATTGTGTTTTATATTACAATTAAATCAAAATCGTATTTTTTTATTTTAAAGGACATTTTGTAGCAATATACAAGGTAAGAAATCTTATTGAGTGTCTATTCTATATGAAATCAATGCATATGACGCAACCATGGATTAAAATCTCTCGTTGCACTTTCTAATTAAAGTAACCCCCCCCAAACGCCAATGTGGATCACTAGAACAAAAGTATGCTTTGACCAGGGGTTCGTTCCCCAAAAGTTTGATGCGTAAGTGTGTCGACCAACTCATGTCAGCACAAGGCAAGATTTTTTTAGTTGCGATACGTCTGTTCCCCAAACACCTGCTGAGATGGTTCTCAGCTCATGATACGCATCAAGAGTTACGAACTTTCTTAGACTATTCTACTCCAAGCCTATCGAATAAACGATTGGGGAAGTATTTGGGGTTGTAATGTGTGCTTGCGTGGTGACAGTGCTTTCGCTTATTGTCCGTCCTTTTCGCATAATAGAATGTATTAAAGGTATGTGACACTAAAAAAAACAGGCATTTACTCGGACGACCATGGTCCATCAGATTAAAAAAGCAAGTTAAATTTACACTGGTGTTCGTAAAAGCAAAGCCAACCGATAACAAACCATGCACAATGTAAGGTTTTCAACCGCGCTATTTGTTTTCCCTTTTCCAGTTCCAAATATTTTTAGAGGCCGTCTGTATGGGAATATTGCTGGAAACAATAACAAAGTTAAAATAATTTTTAAGGGAAGATTAAATCGTTTTCTTTGTTAGAGTGTTACAGAATTAGATTTTTCCTAGGTTAAATGTGGAAAAATACATAGATCTTAAAATAATTTCACATATATGCAGGTAAAGCAAAAGGTAATGAGCAAGTGTATTCTGTATTCATTTACCATACATTACTACGGTTCAAACATGTAGGTCAAGGTAGTCTCAAATCAGTCTCACCATTGGTTACTTTATTTCGATTTTCTGTCATTTTTTCATTTGATTTTCAAAGAGCCCCCCCCAAAAAAAAAAGGCTTTTGGTATTCACTAATTCAGCCAAAAAATGTTATTTTTGATAAGGTTCTTTTTGACATATTTCTGTATACAATGCAGTGATCATCTTGCAATCTAAGTTATCTTATTGTTTATTTTATTTAACGTCTCCATTTGCTTTCTTCTTCTTCTTCTTCTTCATTAGTAGTGTTAGTTGTTGTGGTACTGTGGCACAAACATTTAACAACGGGTTTTCCCTTGGTAGAAAATAATGCAGTCTGTCCTAAAAGTAATTTTGCCCATGTTTAAACATAAAACTTTATTTAGATTATTGGGCTAACAGAAAAATAATCCGATCTAAAAGCTTGACCCGTTTAAAAATTCCAAACATGTTACTGGCAGATATAAATTCTGATATATTATATCACCAATAATAAGATACCTTTAACTGGCAACCATACTTTAATTATATATGTTTTAAATTATCGATTTATCAAGCTGATCAGTATGCCTTGAATTTAATTTGTATTGTGCTACAAACATGACAATAGGCTGTTTCAATGTTTTATACTAGTTTCCGTTATTTTATACAATAACCTTGATTGGAGCAGTCTGGTATTTTTGTATTTTTTTTAATTATTATTATTATTATTATTTATTATATATTTATATTATATTATTATTATATTTTACTTCTAATTTTTACAAAATAAACCATCCTAGAACTCAACTGTCTATTTCAAAAAAAGTACCGTTAACACAACCACGGTGTTCCAATCCGTATGTCATATACTTCGTATAGTATATCAATTATGATGTAGGCCTTTAGAGTAATCTAAAACCTCCTTTTTTCGAAAGGGATCCGGTGTGTTTTATATAATTCACAATGTTGTCGTTCGGCGGACCCATTTCTACCTCCTTAGATCACGACCACCACCGCTGCTGCCATGATTAATCACAGTCTACACATATATGAAAACGTTGTTAACGCTGACTCAAGATTTCCCGATTTGGGCGCCATGAATTTTAAAACAATCGTTGTTTTTTTGCATACACATAATTGCTTGTCCATATACACTGCCAAAATGGAGTGTTAAAATGTTACCACACAAGTTGGTGTTAACCCTTGGTCAGTTTCTGGTGTTGAAATATGTAATTACACCGTTCGGTTGTGCTGGCAAAAACAATTTTAAACTATAAATTCACGTTTGATCTGCCTTATTAAATGTTTTGAAATGTTAGAGGTTAAAGCAGCTACAATAGAAGCAACAATAACAAAATCACACATTTTCTACTAAAATGTCAACTTTACAAATTAAATGTTAACACCACTGTTTTAGTGTTAATTAACAACCATAGGGTGCTGTCCCTATCATTCCAGGAGGGTTTTAATTTAACACAAAATAGTGTCACTTTGCTCCGCAGTGGGTTAACACATACTTCAACATTGATCTATGTGTAAAAATTTAACACCAAGCAGTGTCATATACATACATTGAACACCACATTTATGTGTAGTACAACACTAACATGTTAGTATGTAACAACTGAAATTGTGTAATCTAATACCATTTTGGTGTGGTCCTCTATTGCATTCCAGGAAGGTGTTAAATTTTTAACATCCATGGTTGTTTAAAAATAACACTCCAGTTTTTGCAGATATTAAATCTCTGTTTAAAATACTAAATCAAACTTTGTTATAAAATCCGGATGCCGAATTTTTGTTATAGAGCCTATCCTCTTGCACTAATTATACTACACATAAATGTATACTGCATCAAAACGAAAATCCGATCATCAAACTTATGAATTGATCATTTTATGTCAATATAGTTGGTTCTAGTTCACCATTTTTAATTAAAAAACACAAAGAATTACATTTCGAAAAACTCGGATTCAGCCTTCAATAGCTTACGTGTGTGTTAAGTCAACCCCCGAGTAACTAGTTTTTTTTTGTGCGTAACATTTGGTGCAGATTAGTTTACAGCCTGCATTATGAACCCTGGCTTGATAGCTCCAGTTGGCAAGAGCGCCGGGCTAGTAACACTGGAGGTTGCCGTTTTGAATCCGTGCAAGCGCCAGGCCAAGCGCACATGTTTTTTTTTGTGTGTGTGTGTGGTGTGTTTCACACTTTACGTGTGCGGCACATCCCCAAAGAAGAGCTTAAAAATATCCATAATTTTAATTTTCTGAGTAATCTAACGAAAAAAGTATTCCAACTTCAGATAATGAAGCACCATCTCTCTCCTGTCCAGCACCCAAACCAGGCCCAGATCTCGGAAAATGCTCTGCTGTAGGAGTATGGACTGATCCTGAGGCAACTGATATTCCGGACAGAATTCTACTGTCACCTTTAATGTTGAGTCTGGTCTCAATTCAATATTGGACGAACACCTGTTGTGTGCGAACTCTGGATCAGAGTAGAAATGAAGCAACGTTTACCTTTACGGTGAGATAGAAGTATTGACAAAATATTGGAACATTTTACGTTAACTGACGTTTGTTTCAGTTTTAGTTTGACTATGAAGAATGCCATTGGCCGTGCTCAATGCATTTTAACCACTTTTGCGGTGTCACGCCTGATATTTTTCCTCTTGAACTAGGGTGTACAACAGGGCTCAGTAATTGGTCCTCTGTCATATTACTACATACAGCTCCAATGGGCGAGATTAATTGCCTCGCAGGATCTTAATTACAATGTGTTAATTGCGGACGATACTCAAATGTATCTATTCTTGATCGGTCCTAAGCTAATTGAAGAGCAATCGTAACCTCGAAAGATGTGTTTTCCGATATCAAGGCATGCTGTAATAACAGCTAATGCGGAATGATTCAAAACAGAGGTTCATTCAATCTGTCATCGCTTGTGTTTATACGACCTCATCACTTTCCAGCCAATTAACTATTGTAATGCCACCATTGATCCATCGGCCGCAGCTCGTGATCTTGGTGTTGTAATTGATTAATCAGTCAAAAGATTATCGGAAATCCTCACTATATCGGCTTCCTTTGCTTTCATAAGTTTTTGGCCGGTTGCAAGGACTTGGATAGAAAATCACTGAGCGCCTTGTAACACGCATTCGTTAGCTCCAGACTAGACTGCTGCCACGTCTTCTTGTTGGCTTGCCAACTTATGGAGATTGCTAAATTGCAGCGTAATTCACAATTGAGCATCGCGCCTTGTTTCTCGCTCGAATTCGTGATCATATAAGGCCATTTTTTACAAACTTCACTGGTCCCGATTGAGCACGAATATCTACAGGTGGCTCTCTTGATTAGCTTCAAGGTTTTTACATGATCTGGCCCCCTTCCTATTTAAAAAACTAATACCGAATATCAACAATACTTGTTTGGCGTTCTTCCTCACAAAATCTAACTGCTTTGTTTCCTGCCAAGTGCCATACAACGTTTTTACGGTTATAGCGCTTTCCAATATACCGCTCCTGTCTTGTGGAATAATCTCTCTCTATCAGATCGGCAAACCAGTCAATAACTTTAATGTCTCCTGAAACGCATCTTTTTAAAAATCTTTGTGCTGATTTATAATTTTTCATGCTTTGTAGTTTTGAATAATGTTTGAATCCTTTTTTTGGCTTTTTGAGCATTTGTGTGTTTTTAAACAAAATTTAGAGGCTGTAATTTAAAGTGTTTTGACCTTTTTAAGTGTGATATCGTCGTTGGGCAGGAGAACAACCCAGTTGTGCTTTGACCTTTAAAAGCAAAACTCACTGTAGAAAAAACGGTTTCCCCAATGACAAAACTCATTGTAACATTTTCGAGAGACACCAAAAACTGAATAATTTGCTGTAATGCCATGCACTAAAAGGTTTTTTCCGTTCTAAATATATTTAAGGTTATTTACATATCGCAGATTCTGAAATAAAAGTGCCTCCTGATTTAATTCATAATTGCATGCAATTCAGCTAGAACCCGATGTGGAACAAACCTGCACATATGAGGTTTTAGGCACTGGGGCCCACTTTTTATCACTATGCGGTTTTTTGCATTTGCCCTCTTGAGTTACATATGAGGTTTTTTTTCCCGCCCAGCGACGATTATATTGTAACATGCTGCTCTTCGTGTTTTATGATTTTCTTAGGTTAATTATTATGTACTGTGAAATTTACTGTTGTTTTACCTATTTGTCACGCGACAGTTGAGATTTCATATGATGTGCTCTATAAGAAATACTAATTATTATTATTAGCTGGCTTAAGAACTACTGCCGAGGTAAGAAAGCAACACAAAGTTTAAACAAGAAATTAGGAGAAGCAAACGTAATAGAGTAAGTATATATCCTGCACTATATTCGAAATAACGCCTGCTGACATGTTTGGTGTGTTCCATTGTGTTCCAGTACATGGTACGGATTTTGGGAGCACTCTGACTGCTCGAGTGTCCTCCTTTTTGTTTCCTACTTCAGATATTGACGCACCATCACTCTCCTGTCCAAGCAACCAATCAAAGACAACAGATCCTGGTGATCTTTTGCTGTATAGTATGGAGAGATCTTGAAGTCACTTGATATCCGGACGAATCTACCCCATCTGCAATGTAGAGTCTGTATCTCAGTTCAATATCGGGCAAACGCCTGTTGTGTGTGCATCTCGTGATCCTAGTGGAAAATGAAAGCAACGTGTAATTTTACGGTGCATATTACAGGTACCCTAAGGCTCATGTTTTTAAATCTAACTGAATAGTATGACCTGTTCGCCTCAGTTCTTCTGCGAATGTATTTCAAATGAACGCCAGGTTTTTATCAACGCATCATAATACAATTTTTTTTTAAATCAGAACAACCTTTTAAGTACAGCTTTGGCTTGCCAATTGATTTTATCACCATATCATGTTATTTCGGCTGGTATTAATGTATCGATTCAGACTCGTTCGCCATTGGGGTGGTGGGATGGAACCCCCCCCCCCCCCGCAGCGATCCTCAAAAAGAGAAGAAAAAAAGGGAAGAAGAGAGAAGGAAAAAGAAAGAGAAAAGAAAGAGGGAAGAGAAGAGAACAGAAGAGAGAAACGGGATGTAGAATGAGAACCAAAGGAAGAACGACATCAGAACAAATATGATTGAACTCCAGACTTAGCAAATCCAAATATCACACCTATTTGGCTCCCCTCATCCAAGTATTTTGTTCCAAGCCTAACCAACGGTAATCTAATTATTGATGTGCCAAGCATACTTGTGATGCAAATGAGTAAATAAATTTGAAGATAAACCGGTGAGCCATGGGGCATTGCCCCAGTTTGGTCTACGTATAAGGTGAATTTTTTCCGTCGGGGAGCTGAAGTAGTCAAGAAAAAATTGGTAGGGATCGATTCCCTCGCCTCGCCCTCCCAGCACCATAAATTATAGGTCTACTGGCTGTCATTTGAATTAAGTACTATACTTAGCCCCTTCAAAACCTTTCTTAATGCTAAAATCCAAGAGCTTCCGGGGGCTCCGTCCCCGGACTCCGGCAGGGGCTCTGCTCATGCAACGCATCCGTTAAAAACATTGGCGCTAGCTATAATGTGTACAGTTCCCCTTCGGCGGTACAGGCTTATACTGCCCGTAGCAGTGAGCAAGTTAGAAACCAGTCTTTTCTTTGATTGTGTTCACCATTTTACCCCTCAAAAGTGGTAATCCGTGAAGGTTCTGAAAGCCTAAAACTCAAGAGCTTCGGGGGCTTAGCCCCCTGGAACCCCCAGAAGGATTGCTCCTGCACACACCCATTAAAGACATTGTCGCTCGCTATATGCAATTCGCTTTGGCAGTACAAGCTTAAACATGTATACTGCCCTTCCCTCATGAGCGGCGAAAGTTAGAAACCAGTCTTTACTCGGTCTTTACTTTGAATTGTTTACTATTTACCCCTTAAACAGTGGTCATTTTGAGGTTCTGAATAGCTTAAAGGTGCAACGAGAGATTTCACATACCAGATGCCCCTCAAAAATAGAAAGTACTGATTATTTGGGGCCCTGATGTAAAGCATTCCATCAAAATACCCCATCTAAAAGCAATTAAGCTGAGGAATGAATTCTTTGGTTACACAAATTTATAATTTCTTAATTTCGCATAGGAGCAAATACGAATTTCAGCCTATGTTTTATATTGACATATAAGCAAATCGATCACCCTTTTTTCCTCTCTTTTAGACATTTCTGTAGCAAATACAATTAAGAAATCCATTGATAGCTAGTCTACATGAAATTACTATTTAAGAGCACAGTATATCTGTGTACCTAAAAATCTCTCGTTTTGCACCTTTAAATCCAAGAGCTTCCGGGCTCCACCCCCTGCACCCCGGCAGGGCTCTTCCCCTGCACCCCGCCAGGGGCCCTAAAGCGGCCCTGTACCCCACCCGTTCAGGGCTTCCCGGTTGTTGCGAGCCCAGGTTTTGTGTCAAGGGCCACTTTCGGTGTGCATTCAAACGACAAGAAAAAATGGTCTGTAGAGCATCGACTATGACAATTTTCAAGCGGCCCTTAGTGGGCCCTACCCGTTCGCCGTTAGTTGTATTGTTTTATGATCGCCACTAAACGCTTCCAAGGACTCTTACTGCAGCAATAACTTTTCTTCACTTTAAATTATAACACAACAAAAAAACACCCTCCCATTTACAACCAAACCTACAACCCCCCCCCCCTGACAGAAATGTCTGCGACGGGCCCTGTTCGATTAAATGGAAAATGAAAATACTTGGTTACCTAGATATATCTTAGATTTCTAATCAATTTAATGCTCAACAAATTACTCAAAATGTAATAGTGTAATCTTCAGCAAACGGGATTTTAATCAATCAATGAAGAAGAAGGAGATGATGATAAAGAAGAAGAAGAAACTAGACCAGAGAACAGATCTAACAAGACCAGAAAACAGATCTAACAAGACGGCCTAATTAGGAATGGTGATCCCCTTAAAGGCCGACTCAGAGATTTCCTGAGGAGGGCGCCCTCAATTTCCAAAAATAATCGTGTTTTTTGCATGTACATAATGCTTGTCCATATACTAATCACTGTGTGAAATTGCTAAGCTTAAATCGAATTCCTTCATATAGAAAATCACAACTTTGTTATAAAATTCCGGATCCTTGAATACTACACATAAATGTTTACTGCATCAAAACGAAAAATCAGATTCATCTCAAATTTCGGAATTGTGCATTTTAGGTTACTATCTTTAGTTCTAGTTGACTATTTTTCATTATTACACAAAAAATAATATTTCGAAATCTCTGAGTCAGACTTTAATGACCCCTTTAGGTCTTTAAGTGACCTGACCTTTGACCCCTGTAACTTCAACAATATGTCACAAATGTCATTAAATGTATATTTACGTGTTAACATCTTTACAAGGATCAATATGATTAAGTTTCAACTCAATCCAAGCATGTCAGGGATTTGACCCTTTCACCCTATAACGTGACCCCTGGGTCACGGATGGGGTCAACTGTACTTGTTCTGTATTAATGATGCCACGAGGATTATCCCTGACAAATTTCAGCTCAATTGGAGCTTGTTTGTAGATTTTAACCTTTGACCTCGAAATTTGACCTTTCCTACCATTAATGTTACATCACGCAATAACGGGCTTTATCTGTCTTCTATAGGCTGAGCTATAGCCAATTTGGCTTATGTTTAGGCATTGTTTGGCAAAAATTGACATTTGACTTCCCTATGACCCTTTGACCCCGATATAACAACCTAATGAGACACCGCAGAAAAGCATTCTCCATGATTGAAATAAAAAAAATCTATTATGCGTATCTGGAGATAAAAATTCTTGAAGTTATGTAGCTTAAAACCGAAATGACCTTTGACCTCAAACAATAAAAATACCTGCCAAACACCTGGTACATATGCATCTGAAGGTCATGTCATTCTAATATGTTTATATGTTGAGATAAAAACTAAAAAATTTGTATATTTTTGGTTTTTGCCCGGAAGTTCCCCCTTAATGGCCTTTGACCCCAATGCTGAGCACAACTTTTGTGAAGGGTCTTAAGCTACTTCATACGTATGAGTCACGCGACCATTGCATCGTTTCATATAGCAAATAGGGATTTTTGAACATTTTTCACATTATTACGGACCGGCAAAGTGTCCCCTTAATTGACCCAGATTGATATCTCGACTCATAACTTTTGATGAGGTTCCCAAGCTGATCATAGCACGAGCACGTGCCATTGCATGATAGGTAGGAGGAGATTACCGTTTAAAGAAAATCACACTTTTGACCTCTGTGTGACCCTTAGATGACCCCGAAAGGGGTCTCAACGTCCTATTTCATAAATTGGATGAATCAGCGGTCATCTCATATGCAATAAATGGGCGTCAGCGGGTCATTGGTGCAAGTCTGGTCGCTATATATGCCTTATCATTGATGAGCTAGATGCATAATTGAAGTGTTGCCCAGGAAAAGAAGAACAAGAAGAAAGAAACACATCAGACGAAACAGAAAAAGCGGCCAGAATGACATTTGTTAAAAAGAGAAGCCAGAGGAACAATATATGGCTTTTGGCATTTCATCATAGTCGAAATAACACCATGGACATGTTGAAGTGGTCGTATACAAACACATAATTTAAGTAATTTGTATTCAAGTGACTCTGGTTCGTTTTCAAATTTCAGATAATGAAGCACCGTCACTCTCTTGCCCAACAACCCAAACCATGAACACAGACCTTGGAGAAGCTACTGCTGTAGGAGTATGGCTCAACCTGAAGTCTGGATACTTCCGGACAGAATTCTACTGTCACATGTAATGTAGAGGCTGGGTCTCAATTCCACTATGGACAAAGTCTGCTGTATGCCGAAGCTCGGCTTCCGAGGGGAAAATGAAGCAAACGTGACTTTTCCAGTGGTCATTATAGGTAGGGGTTAATCTAACATTATATCTATATAACTGACATGCGGCCTTAGTCTAGAGTGCTTTTCTAAATTAGGACGTTTGACTTAGTTACAGTAACAAATGATAAATTGAGTTTCTTCAAATATTTCCGAATATAAAATCACAAACTCTGTCATGTGGCCTGGTATAATGATAATGTCAACAAATATGGATTTTTTCGTGACTGTTTTTAGACATGCATTACGGCATTTCCGCTATATCGGTATCAAATTGGCGGCGTCCGTTGTCTTCTCAG